>CABFWB010002683.1:87073-99581 GCA_902151455.1 Timema bartmani | reverse complement strand
CCTCCAAATTACCACAGCACACCTGATGACCCTTCACGGCACACCAATGTCCCGCGGCACACCGGTCGAAAAAAGATGGCTAAAGGGAGCGGTCCCCAACGTGGGGTACGTGGTAGGACTTTGGAGGTACGCGAAAATATTTGAACAATGGCGGAAAAAAGATACATATGTCAGCAGTGTAAGACAAAATATCAGTCAAAAGTAGTGAAATTAACTCAACACTATGGCAAAGGGTAGTGCGGTTTAAAATATATATACATTTATTAGACCTTGTGAAAATGATTTCAATTTCAAACACAATATATTTTTTATGATTATTAATAAGTCAAATGTGTTAGTTTTTATTTTAACTTTTGTTTTTGAATGTAAACATATATACACTGTTTATCTACCTTATTATTATATTGTTTATAATCCCATTACTATCCTATTTATTTTCAGTTGCAACAAATAAATCCGAAATAACAACTACTGTATTGATTAAATATTGTATTAATATTAAGAGCACAATTTATGTAAATGGGCTGCTCATTCCTAACACATTAGTGTAAAACATACGTAGAAGCCCGAATATATAGTAAGGAATATAACATGATCAAACAAATTATCTTGGTGTGTTTTTGTATCGTATTACATCCAGGTGTCCTGATACCACTCTGTTCTACCTGAGGCTTAGACCAACACCGCAAATCATTGACACAAATAAAACCACTGAAACATGAACCCGCCATTTGTACTGGTTTCTGTATCTCTATTACACCTCTGTAGAAGTTTAGCAAGTTTCTTCAGATCTTGCTTGTCTTTATAGCAAGACAGGTTAAAAGTAAAGACAGGATAAGAACTGTGACAATCAATAGTGATAATACGTTTTCTACTTTCTCTTATAGAGGAAATATTGTAATTTTAGGTATTGTTGACCCCGGTACTACAATGAATCTTGACGGCTTGTATGAGCCTGAAAAAAAAAACTCTCTCAAAACTCTGTCTGTACCAACGGTTTGATAGATTTCGTTTAAACTTGTTATTTCGAGGTTGTTAAGGTCATATCTCGAAGAGAGCTCATACAACTTATAATATCTGAAGAGTTTTTCTAATGGGTTACAAAATATTGTGTTTGTTTTTATGAGGAAAACTTATTTGAGAGTAGTTTACTGATATTTTGGTAAGTTTTATCCCAAAATATATTATACTACGCGGGAAATTATGTACGATTGTGTTGTACAGTTAATTTACCAAATATTTTTTTATTCAAACGCGTGCTGATTTTTCAAAGGACTATATAAAATATAACTAAATTATTTATTTTGTAAATTTTTTTCTAAACTCGAACTATAAAACAAAGATTACGATCATACCCACCTCGATGGGCATGCAGATTAAATGTTGGACTGATATAGTTTGGTTTGCAGGTGATGGAAGGGTTGGAGCTCGAATCCTGTCCAGATGCATTAAGAGTGTTTTTCCTCAAGAGGTTTTTCAACTTTTTCTTTACGTAAATGCGGGAACATTTCTTATAAATCCTTCTTTGTATATAAATTAACTCATTAGTTTAGCTAGATGCAGATAACCCGCACGTAAGCCGTTCAATATTGGATTTAAAACAAAATATAAATTGAGATAATTATAACTTTTTATTTGCATCACGTCCTACCAACGGCTCGGGTTATGAGGAAGGTTAAAATTAGAAGAATTGATACCACGTTTTCGTGGAGAGAGATTGGGAATTCATTTAGAAAAAATACCACCCTCATTAAACTCGAAAAGGATTGAACCACGATCTCCCGTTCATTGACAGTCTAGTCTATTGCGAAGACCAGATCATACGGCCACCGAAAATTAAATAAAAGCACAGGAATAATTATAAATAGTTGTAAAATAGTTTTGTATTTTATATCGAGGCTTCAACAAGCACGTGTTTAGAAATTATATTGATAAGCTTAAAACAAAGATTTTAATGACATGGTCCAATGGGGTAAGAATGAGAAATATAATTAAAGAAAATGCACCAACATACACCATGCAGAGAGTGTTCCGATTCAAAGATAGGCGTTATCTTATTGATTATTTAGTAAAAAGCTACCCGCTTCGGTTGCTGTATGGTCTAAGGCATCACTCTCGTGTCAGATTAGGGTTCAAATCCTGGTCAGAAATACTGAGGGTGCTTATTTCAAAATAGTTTTCCACTCACCACGCAAATGTAGGTACACTTCCTATAAATTCAACCTTCCCCATCCATAACCCACTAGCGTAATTAGTATATACGCGTATAACCTAAACAGGGAGTAAGATGCGGTGCTAAAAAACGAGCTGTTGTTGCCACTTTAATTGGTTAATTCAACAATGTCATCAGCATTACTAACCTAAATTCTTGTGAGAATTAAATACTATATTTAAATAGCATGCAATTAACAACAATCATAATTATAACCTATTTCTCTTCTAAAAATTTAACTAACTAATTTATTTCATAGTTTATTGTACGCACTGTAAATGTTAATTAAAATAATTTATCACTACAGCTCGGTAATTAAGAAGTAAGTTGGGTATATGCACATGATCATTACGTCTTCTACTAAAGGTTTATAAAAAAGATAATCTTGTTCTACTGTCATAATTAATCGTGCGAATAATTTAAAAGTAGAGCTAGCTGCCAACTTAGTTATAGCTCTGTCGGAAGACGGATATGTTAGTTATAGCCTCAGACCGTTAGCAGTATAACTAAGTTAAGGAAATATTTCTTAGTCTTTTATACTCTGGTTAAAATACACTCTTATTAATTTTATAATACATTTTGTTTATTGTCCTGAGGCACTGTTCAATTCTCGGTGTTCGACAATAATTAGAATTAAAGGCACAAATGTATGATAAAATAAGTTGAGTAAATTAAAACAATAAAAAAAAATTACAGATAAAATCATAAACATAAAGTTATTGTCACAAGTTAGTAAAAAGTCAAAGATTGATTTAAATAGCTATAAATTTAAAAGTTGTAAAAGACTTATAACGTTTAAGAAAATTTAAACTATTAGTTTTTAAAAAGTGAATACAAATTTGAAAAAATAAATAAATGAAATATAATTGTAAATTATTTTCCCCACCGCGTCTTCATATACATTTCATTTATGGGAGATCTTTCGCCATTTCATGCCACTATCAGCCTGGAAGTAAAAACGAAATGAAGGCGTTGTGAAATTAATAACATTAAACTACGTAAATATCTGACATTAATATAATTTACCTTTAAAAGTGGAATGGCGTGGCTCGTCCAAATCTACTCAATTAATTTTATTATACATTTGGGCTTTTAATTATAATTATAATCAAATATAAACACTGTTATTAGCTTGCACCTGCTTTGAACAAATTTAAATATTTTATCAATAAACATTAAAGTATGACATAATACGAAGTTCTATGAATAGGTATTTTGTGTGATTATTGCGATTATTATTATTTGTTGTAGCCTAGTACGTTTAGTACTAAAATGACTATTAACAAGTATTCTAAGATATTGGACGAAATGAACCCGCATACGCATGGAAAGAAAATGAAAAAACTACATCGATAGATATCACATTTGATAAACAATACTCAATGGACTCAAATAAGATTATAACCTTGACATCACCGTTAAAAGCAATCCATTCTTTTTAAAGATGGAGAGTAGTTTGCGTTTCTAAGGTATTTCGTAAATTACTTTTTTTTTTAAATAAAGAGATTCTTTAAATGATAAAACATTTGTGAATGTAGTACAACAAATATTTCAATCTTATTTCAAACGCCAAAAATTACTAAACTTAAAATTGATCCTTAATTTTAATGGGGCTTACTTAAAACCAAAACGGGGCTCTATAGTAATAAAAACTATATAAATAAAAATATCTTCACAATAAGCTTTTTTATTACTGAGTTATTATGAACTATTATGAACTGTAAAAAATCTGCAACACTAATCTTAAGTTGAATATGACAAGGATTTGTAAATTATTTACAAGTGCATAAAACTTGGAGGCTAATGCTAAATTTTAATTTTAATTTATTTGAGGTATTTAACGGGCACTTTTTGAGGCGATTGATTATACCCGCACATGACTTATATACCTTAAATCTAGATCCGACAGAACATCCAGTCGTCGGACGTTAATTCATCACTATGAATGTGGAAACCTACATTTCACCCATGATATATGATGCTGAGAATCGAACTCAGGACCTTTATCCAGTAAGCAGACACGCTACCGACTGAGCTAAGGTTTCAAACATTGAAAGACTTAATAGAACACGTTGAAACAACCCGCACTGAACGTTTCACTCTCATAACTATTCAGGAAACTAACATCAGAACCACAGTTCACACGTGGACTAAGATGTCGAGAAAGATAATCCACTACTCTCCATCGATGGAAAGGTGTATTGAGGATGGTTTTACTTATGTAATTTTCAGTTTTATTTCAACGCAGATGTGGGTACATTTTCTCTAAAATTAAACCTTTTGTGTGAAAAAAATCACTAGATAATCTACTTTTTCTAAAATAACTATGACCAGTAAAAGAGTCTTATGCCGGGATCACGATCAACTTAACGTTAACTTAAAGTTAACTTAATGTAACTTAACGTAAAGGATCTCCTCGTGTGTTTAAATGAAAGCGATCACGATGCAATTAACTTAACGTTGACTTGCAGTTAACTTAACGTAAGAGATGTCCTGGGGGGTATTTTACTCTAAGTGAACGTTACTTGAAGGGTATCACGTTATCTAGCCAGCCAATCATTATGCGAGTGACGTCAACAGGGCTATTTAGTAATTCATTTGTTGGTATTGTGACCAATGTTGACTCTTTAACTTAAGTTCTAGTGATCAGACATTGAAACAAAGTAATTAAACTAAAATAGGAAAGTTAAATTTATCAAAAATGTTTAGTAATATATATTTATTATATCGATTGAAAACTGTAAACATTCACAGATCATCACTTCACTTATAGTACAAATCAAAGATCATACTCGAGAATGCAGATGTTTGGCTCGAGTTGTTACGTTAAGTTACGTGAATCGTGATCACAAATCTGTTTTTTTAAGTTAAGTTAACTTTAAGTGAACGTTACGTTAAGTTAACGTAAGTTGATCGTGATCTCTGCATCAATATGATAATCAATACAAATATTGACGTTCTTCCAAACGATGTTTTTCAATTTTAGGTTTAAAGTACCCTTGTAGTATTAATACCGGAGATTAAGGCCCCAATATTGAGAATTGTTATCTAATGACCATTTATAAATACGAGTAGATGGGAAAATAGTGTAATAGCAACCATATTACCATTCATACCGACATTTAGCGTGAGTTAGGTTGTTAGCAGCTAAGGAGAGCTTGTTGATTGCTTCTAATAAGCCTGTTCATAAAAGTTTTATTTTTTTCATTCATCTTTATGTATAAATATATATTTGGTTTGAAAATGTTGGGTCTTAATTTTTAAACCCAAATTATTATTTTTTGGGGTAGCTAGAATAAACTTTCTGAACATACTTATTATATGTGTACACAATTTATAAACTAGCTTAGTTAATCTAAAATAGACATAACACCCATTTTTCCGGGCGTCAATTCATTTGTGAATGAGGAGGCTCCAATTTCATCAATGCTACAACTTTAAGCCGTGCTGAAAATCGAACCTGAGGTACTTAGTTCATTTGAAAGACGCGATACCGACTGATCCCGGTTATTATGGACTTTACGTTTAACAGATATAATTCATTTTCACATTAAATTCAACTAAACATTTATTTGAAGCGCATCATAAAAACATAAAACACACTCTACTCCAATTAGACTGTTTATAAAATGAGGTAGAATTATATTAATCTAGTCTATAGACTAGTAGATATTACCCAAGGCAAATATTTTCTTAATAAACTTGATTTTCTGTGTTTACTTCAAATTGAAAACTTTTGTTTGAATTATATAGCTTCTTAATTATACGTAAAAATATCGAGACAGTAATTGTTTATTATGCTTAATCGATTTTCCTTATTTTAATTTTGTCAACAAACCGTGTCAGTAAAAAATATTAATTTAACCCTCTGATAGTGAAACGAGCCATCTAGTGTAAAACACAAATAATCTATTTCTAAAATAATATGATTCAAATACACAAACATAATATTAGCTATCTACACAAAAAAAAAGGACATCTCCACCATTACAGTTTAGAGTGAGTAAACAAAGGTTTGAGCTTGAAATATCCCAATGGCTTGCACGTGACCAGACCTCCAAATAAAAGGACCTTGGTCACTGGCGATGTGACGCTCCTACGAATGTGTTAGTGGAACTACTTAGGTAGAGAGATGCCATATTATTTTATGATAATGGCGCGACCCTATGTAATCTATCCCCTGGGCACCAAGTATTATTATATCTGAGAGTCGACCAGCGCTCGTGTCTGTAATAGAAACAATTCTACCGGTTGGCCAGCAGCCCGTAAACATCATTCTGTCTTAGGTTAAGAGAGGGGACAAAACAATTATGTGAATAGTTAAAGTCTCTCCCCCAGTTTTATATTTCTCAAGTAAACTGAACGAGCGAGTGAATGAGATTATAAGTTTTAAAATAAATGTATATGCATACTTTAAGAAACAATTAGTTACTCTCCTATTTATTTAGATTTTATTAAATAAAAACAAGAGAGATATTTAATGTGACGCGAGTTAAGGGCAGTGTTTTTGTGGTTTTTATAGAACAACTTTTTTTTTTTGCCAAAATTAATCAAATATTTCTCCGGTAAAAACATAAGCGTTTAATTTTCTCTACACAATGACATCAACAGTTTTCTTGAATATCTTTTCAGGAGTGTGCTGGAATTTAATTAAAACTTTTCTCCTAATTAAAAAAGTTCCTCATCAAATGATAATATGCTCATGATAGCTATTCAAGAATTGTTGATATCAACACTTGAAGAAAATCAAACTCTATTTTTCTGATGGAGACATATTTTATTTATTTTGGACAAAAAGTTTTGCTATAAAAAATTCCAAAACACTGGCCTTATCTCGTGTCACATTCCACCACACCATAAAATAATTGAATCATATAAAGTTACTCGGATCAGTTTAATGTATCACTAACCCTGTAGACAAACACACACTCACACACAAATACATATATCATATAATCATAGATACCGTATATACTTTAAAGTCATTTCCCATGATAAGTCCTCTCCAAATGGCGTCTCTTTTACTCATGTTTAATTTAAATTTTTTATTTAGCACCGCGTCTTACTACACGTTCGGGCTATACGCACATGTTTAGTTGAATGAGCCGTGAACTATTCCTCTACAAACGGTTATAGTTCTTGCACCGGTTACTAAATTATGAAAACTGAATTTCACAATAAGCACTCATTTTGTAAAGTAAAACTTTAAAATACTTATTTGGGTTACTAAATATATCGTAAGGTTTTTTTTTAATTTTAGGGAAATATAAATTAATTTTTGTCAGATTTACGGGATTATTTCATATTTTTATGCTTTATCTTAGTCAATGAGTAAAAAATGTTAATGCGACAGTTGTGCCTGGGTGTGTGTTTTAGTTAACATTTCAAGCTAATCAATTAATCTCAAACAAATTGAGAATGCACAAAGGAAAGATCATAACATATAACTACCATCTATTTTAACTAATTAACTAATAGAAACTCATCAGGTTTAACGACTTACATTTCAACTAATCATTTTATCGAAAATCATCTGGCTTAACGACTTCCCAACAAATCTAGTAAAGCTTAACCAAAACCTGTATTCTACAACCACATGATTGAAATGTTCCTGATTTAGCAGCCCATAAAGGGAGATCCACAAGGTTTAATGGTTAACAAACACAAACTAGTTAAGTTTAATCTCAGCCCCTTTTTATGCCATCGGGGAAACCTGTCATAATACCATCCATACATTCACCAATTAACATATATTATAAATATATGTCTGTCCCTTATCTCGAACAGGAGATAAAGATCATGTGTTTTTAAAGTGGAAGCGCAGGAAATGTTGATACATGGATAGGAGACGACGCTTGACAAATGATACAAAGCAGTAGAGGTGAAGAGAAAGAGGGATTATTTCAGAGATAAAGAGACGACAGTAAAAGTGGAAAGAGTAGCTAGAGATAAAGACACTCCTACTGTTTTAAATGGACTTAGATAAGAAAATAGGCAATTTATTTTATTGTATGAAGGGGATAGGGACATATTCTATTGAGTGAAGTTTTATGTGTCATTCGTGACACAAATTTATAGGTCTTTATTTGAGGATGTGACACCTTTTATTTGGCGGGGGATGTGAGGTCTTAAGAACATTCACAGATCTTAGGAATACCTAGACAAGATATAAGTAAAGACGTAGTCATTTCATGAAAAAATCTCTTGCCTATGTAATATTTTTGCTCACCATATTTAACTACCCTTCTGGGCTATACTTATTTAAATACGCTAATGGGGTAAGGATTAGTAACGTATAATTTTAGAGAAAATGTTCATATATCGGCGTGGAGGGCAAGTGGGAAACCATAAAAGAACACCCCCCTCCTTTACATCCTTAATACCCGGCTGTGACCTCCCAGTCAGAATAAATAGAGCTTGGCATTTAATCCGTGTGTTCACTGATTAAGATTAAACATAATTTTTACATAATAATTAATTAATTAACTAAACCCCTGGATTATTTGTAACGTCATATAAATAAATTTGCCTTTTTTCACCTACTTTTGGTTCTTTATATACGCCAATATTTTTGAATGGATCCGAGAAATAAATTAAAAATTTGATAGTTTTTGCCGTTTTAAGGCTTATGAATGTACACTTCCTCTACATTAATCCGTCCATAAAACCTACCCCATTAGTGTAAATATGAGGATAGCTTGGACGGATAGTAAGAAACGGATAGGCCCATGCCAAAACCAAAGTCATCAAATTATTTATTTTTAGCACAAAGTATTTATATATATACGTGCATCAGTGGATGAGTGGACTAAGACATCAACCTCATATGGTATGGTTTTCCTATGACGTCAAGGTCAGGTTGAACACTGAGTGTGCTGAAGGTGTTTTTCCCCCTAATAGTCTGCCACTCTCCATCGCTGCAATTTCGGGCATGTTTCCTTGGTACTTTCTTCATACTTGCCTCATTACGGTAACTACGCAGATAGTCTGGATGGGTGATAGACCCAATGCACAAAACATATTATCATCAAATTTTGAATAGCCCGGTTAAATAAGAGATTGTCTGGCAGGATATTTGAAGAACACGGATACTACAGTTTAGTATTAAATTGAATCTCTCACCACTACGGATTGGTTTTTGCCTATTTTCCTTTCCTTTTTCTTGGTCGTAGAACATAGGTAGTTGAGCATTTTGTCTTATTATAGTGCCTATAATTGCCTATTCTATTGGTTTTGCCTATTTTATGAATAAGAGCCTTAACCACCCTATTTAAGCTTTGGGCTCTCTATTTTAATATGATATGGATTTTCTGTTGAAAGAGGGAGTCTAATTTCTTATAAGTTGTAAGAATTTCAGCATACTTGTTTGGAGTAGGTTTGAAAATCGACACTTGTTAAATATCTTTCAATGAGCATAAATTGAGTAGAAAACAATGTGATCAATGGCAGACATCTTGGGAGGAAACGGGATGACATTGCAGAAGTAAAGTTCAACTTCTTTGGAAGAGAACATTTCTAATTTTGTCCCTTGACATTGTGTGAAGTAGAACTCAGCTTTTCACATAGTAAAACAAACATGGTATCTGAAAATATAACTCATTTCCATGCTGAAAATCTAAAAGAGTATCTAGAGATAATCATCATGTCACCCAATTCGATGGTCGAATGGGCTATGGCGTCACTCTCGCAGAATACTGGACTGCCGATGAAGTAGAGATCGAGATTAAAATCTCGGTTCTTTGTTATTAAGGTGTTTTACTAAGTGGTTTGTTATGAGGGGAGTAACATATAACATTCATTAGTAGTTGTCACGAGGAGAGTAACATTATATCGTTCATCACAGTCGTTTCCAAGAGTCTCCTATAGCTCAATGCCATGTCATGCTGAAGGAAGTCCAACTTTCCAAAGTCTTTGAAATGGTAACAAACGAGGGAGGAAGTCTTGATGGTTATTCAAAGGTGTGAACGGTCCAGACGGTGTGATGGTTGCCATGGTCTGGACGGTGTGATGGTTGCCATGGTACCAGGATCATTAGTGCTCAGTGACCGAACACAATTAGCTCAAGGCTGTATTATGCGGGAATTGCTTCATGATCCGCTTTTAACAATGGCCTCCGTGTGTGTCTGGTTTATTTCACCACGTATTACGACCTAACCTGGCTATCCACATACAGTTACACTATTATGCTTGAAGTAAATAAGGTATAATTTGAGAGGATATGTACCTTAATTTGAGTAGAGAGAGAGAGAGTTAAAAACAAAACAGGAAAAACTTACTTTCGNATGTTTTATACATATAAGGGTTGATTTCTCCCCATTCTTACTAAGATTTTCTTTCCCAACAGACTTGATCTGTATAAAAGTACAAAGAGCAACTGTACCAAGTTTTAATTAAATAGGTTCGTACGTTAAAAAGTTATCGTGATATAATATATCCACCACAGACAGACGGAAAAATGCAAATCACTGGAGTTAAAGAGGAGAGTGCGCTTCACTCGTTCAATGAATCAAACCACATGATTACATTTTTATTTGTTTTTACACTCTGTAAATATTTGATAGATCGCCTATACAGGGAGCCTACGAGCACGCAATTAAACATTTCCCACCCCAACTTGTTTGTTCCCCTCTGTCACCCAAGCAAGCGTGAGGACCCCCGAATCACGGGGCCCTATATGGCCGCACAGTTCTCACACGCCTCAAGGCAGCCCGCCCTACAGTCGGCCAGGGTTAGACTATATTCGAACGTTTAGTCCGTGTGGTCATAGAACCCAGTACCTTTATGTTCAGCGTAAGTGATGGAAGAGTTGGTACAGCCAGTTTTGTGTTTGCTGCTGTGTAACTCTTAGATTATTATTTTTATAAAAATAATTTGTTTGTACTGAGGGTGCCTTTCCCTAAGGGGTTTCCTTTTCTTTGGCCATTTAAATACGGGTTAATTTTTTAATATTTCACCATCCTAATCCCTAACAAATTTCAGAAAATATTCCTACAGCCCGAACAAGTGAACAAATACAATTTAACTTGTATAACCCGAACGGTTATTAATTAGAGTGCTAAAAAAAAAAAAAAGGACAGCGTCTGATGGCTAAGAAAGTGCCAACTTATGCGGGTAAAGGGTGTCATGTTGTCAACACAATGAACCCTACAGCCGTTAATCTCAGTTTTCAAGACAGGAGACGCTACTTTTACATTCAAGTAGCTCCTCAATAATTGTCCTCATGTGGCTGACTCTGACCCCGTTTCAGACTCACAACGTACTAAAAAACAAAAACAGATTTAATTAACTTTATATAACTACAGGCTATTTACATATCCACACTGAGATGTGCTACTGTTTGACACTGTACACACCAAGGCTATTATCAAATAATCTAGGCATAAGAAGAGTAATTAATAATAACTGGTCTTCAAGAAAGAGGATATAGAATTGACGCCAATCTAGTATGAACTCGAACACGATTTTAGATCTCCCGCGTCAGAGCCAAGCACGCCACAAAGATAAGTATTGATGAATGAAGCTAAGCGTTGCATTTTTGTGTTACATAAAATTATTATATTTTCCATTTTAATTATATTTATTGTATGCACTTGTAGTAACAGTACCTGTGGTCTTCCACTGTCAAAACTATTTACTACACACACTATGTACAGTACTTAGATATAAAGCTATATATATATTTATATACATGGCATAATTATGGTGAAGATGGCTACGACGTGTCATATTTTTACTATAAATTTCATTTTAGTCCTGAACAGGATTTAAACATGTTTTTAAGCTACCATGATATTTTTTTCAATACACATATAACTGCAACTTTAGAGCTTTTTATGTTTTAAGGAATATTTGAACCAATGTTTAGGGCAGTTTGGGAGCTTTGAGGGTTCTTTTTAATATATGGTTTCCCACTCTACCTCCACCAATATGTGGATACATTTCCTCTCTAAATGATGCCTTTTTACATTAGTGTAGTTAACATTCGTATTATATAGACCTAATGGGAAATCTCAGCTAAGAAATTCTAAATATCAAAAATGTGTTTGAGGCTATTACAAGCTTTAAGAAAATCAGCCTTCCATGTTATATAATATTATGTATTTAATTATTATAATTCCAAAATTACATATAAATCGGACGTATAGTAAGACGTGTTACTTAAAAGTATATGTATAGACCGCCACACGGCCTATACAAAGCTAGCCTCACTCTAGCTAAATAAGATATCACATTCGAGATTGTTTCCACTCCCCACGCAAAACTTGTCTAGCCCACTTAACTAATGCCCTTGTCATC
>CABFWB010002683.1:47709-74213 GCA_902151455.1 Timema bartmani | reverse complement strand
GCGAGCATCCTGCATGACGCTATTTTCTTTTCTCCTTAAAATGAAGAAGTGGTTTTAAGACGTGTCACATAGTACACGCAAATTTTCGATTTATATGCAAATGTGTTTAGAATGTAGCCATTCCGAGACTTTAATAGTTCTTTCGAAATAACGTATTAGTATTTTGTATCGTATTAATAAATAAATACTTCTGTTATACGCTGAACATGTATTGTTAATAGTGTTTAAAGCCTAATAGTCGTAATTTATCCAAGCACCGTGTCTTACTACCCGTTTGGGTTATACGCTTAAGTACTAATTACGCTAGTAGTTTTAGGGTTGAGGAAGGTTATATTTATATGAAGTGTACCCACATTTGCGTGAGAGGAGAGTGGATATCAATTTCGATTTAAAAGAAACACCCTCAGTACACCCAACAAAGATTAGAACCCGATCTCCCGTTATCGTCAGAATAGTCTACTTAGAGCCTTGGATCATGTGGCCATCAATGCGGGTGATAGTCTTAAAGATTCCCCAAACATTATAATACGCTATCACGAATTAAACAGACCACAATAGCTAATACTATACAAACAGTGAAACTCTGTAAGTCACAAAATAATATCAAATCTACAGAAACTGAGTCATTAAAGAGGCTATGGATATTTAAAAAAAATCCATTAAATAAGAACAGGGAGGATTGATATAAGTTAAGCAAGAGTCGTAATCTATTTTTAAGGTGGGGTAAAAGGTAATAAGAGAAAAGGTCTGTGTTTTTTGTAATAGCAAAACTTATTTTGCTCAACATAAATCAAATATTGCTTCAGTACAAATAGTTTGATTTTCTTCATATGGTAATTTCAACATTTCTTTAATATCTGTCAAGGGTGTCCTGGAATCTTCTCCCTGTTCTGTTCTCACAGTAGTTTACATAGTTTCTATGTCCTGTCATCTCAGTCTGGTCCTCCCAGCAGTGTTCGTGCCGGCTAGCTCTTCAAGGGGCGGTGGTGGTGGGGACTGTCTGGGATGCCGGTAATTGTTTGCACGAGGGCGCGAATCTCACGCTACTTGGCACGTACAGTCCCAGACATACTCTGAACACGCAACAGTAATTACAACCAGAGTTGATACTACGTGTTTTCAAGCGTCACCCCCGTTAACTCAAGCTGTCTATTTTGGTACGCCTTGAACCGAGGAGCGGGCTATTGATATCTTAACTTATTACATTTATTACCAAGTCAATTAAAATCATTATTTAGGTTTTACACAATTTATTGCCCATCCATGCTATCCGCATATTTGCACCAGCGTAGAATAAAGGAATAAATCTTAAAACGTTATCCTAGGGGAAATACATGATTACTTGTGAATACAAAGTAGGAAACTACTTAGGAAAAACTATTTTATTGAACTTGGCTGGAATTCTGATCCCAACCTCACTATCATCGTAAAGTCAGACAATATGAAACTGACACCTCCAGTGGCTGCGTGGTATTACACGCTAATTTCGTGTTGGACTAGACTGTTGAAGATGGGGAGATCAGGGTTCGATCCAGGACGTGTGTGCTGAGGTTTTTTCTAATTTTTTCCCCACTCTCCCTCCACGCAAATGCGGGTGTATTTCTTATAAATTAAGCCTCCTTATCCCTAACTCATTCGTGTAGTTAGTACATAGGTGAATAACCTGAACAGGTAGTAAGACGTGATGCTTAGAAACTGATACTTTTTTCGGTGCGGGCATTGGCTTAATCTAAGACAGAGTTGTCTAACGTTTTAAAACCAAGGACCAAATATTATTATCAGTTTCCACCGCGGGCCAAAGATATGTTTTGTATTCCCATGAATTTAACATATGCCTGGAAACAATATTTAATAAACAGTTTATTTGATTACTTAGGCAATATATAAATTGTATTTTTTATTTGGTAGAACCTTTTGAATTTAATTTCAAAAATGGTTTATTAATATTTCAAAAAATCACTAGGAAATATTCACGCACACACACATTTTCACAAAACAACATTAATAATATATATCTATACATATTTTTAATAATCAAATAAATGCCTGGTAAAATGCAATAATTACCTTTATTGATGACTATTTTTATTTGAATCATTAGCTATTTCTTATCTTCAGCCGAGTGTTTCCCTTTAATTATTCTCCATGATAATATGATGGCCACATTTTTAGTAGGCGTGTGCCACATTTGGCCCAAGGACCACCATTTGGACCACACTGATTGATCCAAGGGGTAAGGATGGAAAGAGATGAGAGGGGTTGCACCCACATTACCTTGTATAGAAGGTGATATTATCACAGTGATATATCACATTAGGAAAACCACTCTCAACTGAGCACGGGTGAAATTATAATCTCGACTTCAGTCGTCACAGGTAATCCAGTATTTAGCGAGCCTGAATCCTTAAACCACTACTACTGGTTGGTATGAGCACTACTTTAATTAATTCTATAACAAACACAACCATCAGACTCCACGAAATTTCTTTCTGTCACTAGGTCTTACGACCTGCTCAGGCATAATATGTAATAACTAGTCACACAAATGTTCTAGAGTGATTAAAGCCGAGTTTAGAGGAAGTGTTCTTATGTTTGCGTGGAGGGAACGTACAAAACCATTTAGGGAAAAAGACAACCTCATTTCACCCGACCAATATTCGAACCATGATCTCCATGTCATGGACAATCCAGTATATTGAGTCATAGACCATTGGAACACCAAAGAGGATCGCTTGAGAATTGACTTATCTTTTAGTGAAGGGAACCAAAAATATAGCCTGATTTTGGTTGGAACAGTTGAGTAAACTCTAACATATTTCTTTGCGCCCAACATTGATAATATCTTAATATATTATAAATATTATTTTACAGTTATTGATGGTGACCTGGCGGTCTAGGGGTAAGATGTCGGACTTCTATGATGGGGGTCCGGGGTTGAATCCTCGGTCACGGCACAGATTTATCTGATTGCCAAACCCTTCCTTCACCTCTGACAAGACGTGTATTAATCACATTCCCACGTTAAACTGTAGGTCCTCCATTTCATCTCACAATCACTCTACCATTACACATTAGCGTAAGTGCGTACAACCCGGCCGGGTAGTAAGACGCGGTGCTAATAATAATAGTAAGTACAGTTATTGATAATATTTATCCAAAGTAACTGCTGCAGCTAGCATGACTTGATGTACGAATATGTCAGAATTCTTTCAATAACTACAAGACACTGTTCCAACCAAAATCAGGCTATACTTTCATAGTATTGTATACATTTCCGGTCCTTCTTGGTGTCGATTCCTGCATTCTTAGATTAATAGTCAGATCTTAACTGAGCGAGCTCTGTCTCACAAGTGTTCAAGTAATCAAAGGCATTGAGCTTGGACTATATTAAGTGATTGATATCAGGGAGTTCTGGGGTCGACGCTGTACTGCAATATACTATAATTTTTCCCCTATCCTCACCACGGTAGTAAAGGTGTACTTTCTGTGGCTAACTTCTTTATCTTCATCTCATGGATTCATCTGCTAAATAGCTCTTGTGTTTCAACTTGTAAACTTGATATGAGCCTGTTTTTTTTCAATGAGTCTGTCATTTGCATTTGTGGGAACACGTGGACCAAACTTGGAGCTCATCTAGTCTGGTTTATCGGTCATGGGAAGGTTGGGCTTGGATCTCATCAAGGTATTCTGAAGGAGTTTATTTTTCTAAACAGGTTTTTTACCTAGGTATAGTTCCTATAGACTCTATATTCCTCGACCCTACCACACAAGTGAAAATATGCAGATAGTCCAAACGAGTGATAGGAGGAGGTACACATTTTTAAATATAAACTTTCTTTTGATACACGATTCTCAATATTTTATTTGTTTGGTTGGAACCGTTGTATTTACTAATTCCAGTATTTTACTTTTCGGTAACAATAATAGAACACTTCTGTGTAGTCAATTATTATTATTTTAATATAAATAACAAACTATGTCAATATTTATTGAAAATAACACATTGGTGCTGAAACGTCCTATGAAATACCGAGTTCTTCTTCTTTAATGCTCTAACGATCCATAAAAATAAAACAAAAGAACAACTACCACCGTAAAATAAAACTAACCAGCTATCTCCGAGGGAAAGCACTAAACGGGGTTTCATCCAACAAATATTACGAGAAACAAGTTTCGAAACCTCCTCCTCAGTTATCAAGAATAACACTTTACAAAAGACATTAAATCCTTGTTCATAAAAAAATAAATCTTTTGAGAGATTTTATCCGGTGAGAAAAAAAGTTTTTTCCTTGCTATCGCTTCATCCCTTGGCTTTATCTTTTTGCTGTCCTTCTTGATTTTTAGTCCGTTTGACGATGTTTTTCCCAGTTTTTCCTTTCTCGTAAATTTGTCAGGTGCGCGAAATGTTTTGGTCGCGTCCATTCAAGACTTTCTATTAGGACAAAGCTTCGCTTCTTTAACGTCAACATCAAAACAAAACAAACTTTTTCAAAGCCACGTGAGGATGTTCGATTTCAAATTTTGTTGGGTCGAGTAATCCGTATTAAGGGGATTAGTGTTCATCTTTGAGTGAGATTAAAAAACTTCATCTACACCCCTTCTCACTTAATGTACACACCGTAAATCACACAAAGGACAATTCGAGAATCAACTGAGTTTAGATAGAATTACATTTTTGCATATAGTTTTAAAATAAATTAATTTTAAACGTATTCCAAAGCTAATCATTGTTATATAATATTGTTTATAAAGCGACGTTTAGGTAATTATATCATTCTAGGCTTTGATACCCGCTTTGGAGGCCATATGATATAAGACACTACTCTCGCAATAGGCCATACTGTTAGTGACGGAGATATGATGGTTCGATCCCAGTCGGGTGTATTGAGGCTGGTTTTCCCTAAATGGTTTCACACTCTTTCCATGCAAATGTGGGTATACTTAATAGAAAATCAGCCTTCCTCATCCCTAAGACATTAGTGTAATTAGTATATGAGCATTTAAACCGAATGGGTAGTAAGACGCGGTGTTAAAAAACGTCTTTAATATAATAAAATATTACCAAAATTAAATATGTATTCTTTAAATTTAACTGAATTATTGAATTTATAATGTGTTTTTTAAGTAACACTATCAAAATTACTTCAGTGAAGTCCTCCGTTTTAATTATTCTATTAAAAATAATTACCAGACAATTAAAAACATATATTTATAGTAAGGTGCTGCTGAAATAGCCCACTAATTCATTAAATTAGTGAGCTCTTAGTTTTAGAGGACAACACAAGTATGTGGGATGTAATGATATAATTTGTAGTTGCCGTTCATCTTTTTACTTTATAAAAACGTGAACACCCAATTTATTCACTCATTGACTTGTCAACTTAGCTCTTCTAGATGACTTAACCTAATCCTGCATCTACTAGTGATGGGGTGACGAACTTTAAAATTAAGTTGACTTAATACCCAAGTTATTCTGCTCTCTTTCGAGAGTCAATCACAAGATGGTTGTAAAAGGACACTGTCTTGTTCACTGTTTTGGACACATTTTTAATAATGTATGTCTCATTTATATTACCAGTAGACCCCTATATTTATACATCGTTTATTAATAGACGAGTATATTGACGCCTTTATTATAGGAATCTCGATGTCATCAAAAAGTAGTTCAGGTTCATAAGAAAAAAAGACCTTGAGCAATCTTAGCCCAAGATTAGAAACTAATAATTATATTTCTTGAATTATATCACAAAGCATCTAAGAATCCAATTATCAACACACAAACGCCTTATCTACTATATAGAAAAAATAATTTCTACTAAACACATTTAAAATAATTTTCTTCATTCTCAGATGTTAATGGAAGTCTTAACATCATCATGTCCTAACTAAGCTCATGATTCTGACTCCAGCCCTTCCTCCTTCTCAACTCAAATTAAACTATCCGTCCATCCATACTACAACGTTTTAATCCAAGGGCTATGGATGAGGAGGGTATTTTAGAGAAAGTGTACCCGATAATCAGACGCCCGGTTTAGATGAGAACTTGGATTGCCTCGCTATCAGCAATATATTCCGTCGTTAGCCCAAATAGCACGTGACCAATAGTGATGGTGTTTTATAGATGAATCTGCATTTATATCATGCGGGTCGTAACACAACGCTATTACCCTTTAATAATAAACATTGTTTTATGGGTGTGAAGCGTGGGTTTGTCAGGAGAAACACAAGAGCAAGGTGAATGCAGTTGGAATGACATATCTAAGAAATGAATGTGGGAAAACTCGTGTGAATGGAGTCAGTAATGAAAGAGTGCGGTTTGAAAGCGAGTCCAGTAAGTCAATGAGAAAGAAGCGTCCTACGGGTGGATTGGTCATGTTGAGAGGAGGAGTGTGGATCGAGGGACGAAGCAAATATATGAAGGTAGAGTGTGTGGATCAAAAGGAAGGGGTAGGTCATGTGAGACATGGTTAAATGTGGTAGATATGAATGTGTGAAAAAGAGAAACTTTAATAGTTCTAAGAATAAAAGAACATGTATTACTCGCTGTATGGATTTTTTGAAGCGAAGGTATTATTCAAGGAAAGGGAAGTGTGGAGAAAGTTAGTGGTGATGGATAAAGAACGGAGGTGTTTTTTTTAGCTATATGCACAGTTTCCTGCGTACTCCGTAAGGAAACGGCGTGATCAGGTATGTATGTAATAACCATTGATCGATTCCCAAAAATTGTTTAACTTACAAACCAAATATGTGTAACTTTTAGAGCACATAAATGTGTGAACAGTTCTTTTATTTTATGAAAAGGAATAAGCACCCAAGAAATCATGTCTTACGGACCAGCATTTGTCATCAGTTACGAAAGTGACTGCAACACCAGATTCAAAGCCTTAACTAACACCCTCGTTGTAAAAATAATGTCAAATTTCTGGGGGAAATATGTTTGATGTTTAGTAACTAACTGATCAGTTAAAAGTCCTATCCTGCCTTTATTTATAATTATTTTAAAATATTACTTCACATTTATAGAGAGCACGTTAATGAATTAATGAAAATAATTTTAGATGATATACAATTATGTATCTAGTGGTTTAGTAATCAATTTAATTGCATGATTTTGTTATGTATGCCTTTATAACTATTTACAGGTAGGAAAACCTTTTTGATTAATTAAATTTAATAGGTATTGTAGTCTAGTGAACATTTTATATTCTGTATGCTTCAATGTGGACCACTAATTAAAATTATATTTGTGTATTATAAATTATTCTTTTTGGGGGCTGTGTGTGAGAGAGAGAGAGAGATAGATAGATAGATAGAGAGGGGGCGTTGCTGGTGTGGCTTCAGGCTAATTAGAATATTTGGTACGCAAGTTCAACTTGTAATTTGTTGAAACTGATTTTTAACTACGTACGAGTATTTTATATCTTTTAACCACCTACATTTTGATACTGGTAAATCGAACTACATTATTAAAATTTACATTTAAAATACTATTTTGTCAATACTAGACTAAGTTTAAGGCGCAAGGTTGAATATGTACTTTCTAAACATTAAAATAAAAACATTAGACTTACCTAGAAGCTTAACTTAAAAGAGCACAACTTAATATCTCTCCAGGAGAGGACACTAAAATATATACATCTACAGATATAATATATATTATATATATATTTATACGAGTTATCTATATATAAACTATCTGCTCGGCCTCTTAGTGTTTAACTAGGCCTCCTTCTAGCTGTATTAATTTTATATCCACCTTGACGATAGTAAATACAATTGATGATAAGAAATATAATTTTTATCGTCCAACCTTTGGCTTGGGTCAATTTTCCATTCAAGTCATATTTTTTCCACTAGAGGCTTGCTAGTCCTATAGTAGCAAGAAATATAATTGTTGATGGGAAAAATAATTAATGATAATACATACAACTGACGATAGACTTAATTGACGATAAGAAATATGTTCAAATTATTTTGTTTTGAAAACTGTTTATTAATGGATTCTGAGACGCTTTCCAGGCGCCCAGAAATCTTGTGTTATTTAAGAAGTCATTTGTTATTTCAAAATATGGTCCACGTCAAAATTGAGGAGAAAGGTATCAATAGTTGCCTATTTATATTTTAAGGGTTTTTTCAAAGAAATGTATAAAATAAATGATCACATTATACGTCAAAATTGAAATTTTGTAGTTATTATCTCAAAGTAGGCTAAATATTAAAAAAGTCAATTCTAGATTTCCTCAGACAGATAAAATCATATTTCAATAGGGGCACACCAAAACATTCTAAAATAATTTTGAAAATTGTCTTAGTGTCAGAACTGACCATGCCATAAGAAAAACAGCAATGTGATGATATTTATCTTCAAATTGATTGTGCTCTTAAGTGATAAATACTCGGCAACCAACTTTACACGTAAGGCTGTATAGGCCTGTAAATTTCACAATATCTTATCATACACATTTATACGGGGGCAGCAGTTAACCTAAACCCTGTTTTTTTTTTAAATATTTAAAGCCCACTTTCTACCACCAACATTGACGAAAAATTCACTAAAATTTGGCATTCTATAACAAAATCTTATTTGATTGATTGATTAATTATAAAGTTCAGATAAAAAGTTATCAAAATATTATGGCTTATTATGTAATTTTTCTTTCCATTACTAATCAAAAGGGTCAAGAGTGAAAATATAAATTGTTATAGTTTATTTCCAGCAGTACACGAAAACATACATTTTTAGTTTTCAAATAACAGGCTTCCTATGAAAATCAGACTGTAATTTATAGTTCTTACCTCGCCATTTTATATTACATTACTATATAAAAAGCTCAACATAGTTTAAAGACATGTAGTATGTTTCAAAATGATGTGACTTTAAAGGGGGCAACAGGAATAGAAGTTCTGAATTCTATCCCAGAAATAGTCGAAAAAAAATGGGGTGTGGCTGTGTCATGAACACGGCCGTGTGTTGTACGTGAATACGTTTATGTAACAGCTGATGATTAAAACCTAAACGAACATCGTAGCTTCTCCGATTCAAAAGTTATACTAATTGCAAATCTCGATACGCAGCAAAATAACCTAAAAATGGGGCACTTTCCCCTCCGCCGCGCGTGATGCGTCACTGTTCTCGCTTATCGTAATGAATTCTTTGATCCTTTAGCTATCCAGTGGTATAATTTAATTTTGGATGTAGAGGAAAGCTTCGAAACTACAACACCAAACTGTATCCCCCGATTTTGTTATCATTAGGTTTTTTGGATTGCCCTCGTATGGTAGCAAATTTAAAGACGTATTCACGTCAATAATTTAATAGACCATATTATGCGTTTTTATCCAATTAGTCGGCTATTTCAATCCCTTTAACCAAATTTAGTAAGTGTGACTAATAACTTACGCTAAGTTGGTTAATTAAATTAATTTTCTGAATCCATACTTGGTTTGTTCATTGAGTACACGAATATAAAACAAAATAATAAATATAATTTCTAAAAAGCCCAGTAAAAATTTATGGAAGAAAACAAAAGTTAGTTTTAGTTCAAGTTGCTTTGTACAGTACATACTTTATTATAAATGTGTTAAAATTAAAATCTGTCAGAGTAAATAATTCACATTAGCATGGAGAGAAAAGAGGAAAACTTCAGTGACCACCCACCCCTTACCCCATTGCCACCACCTATGCTATTATTTAAGAAGTGCTCAATATGCCTTTTCAAACTTGTAGAAAGGAGGGGCTATATAAGTTTATAAATGTAAAACAAATTGATAGCACTTAAAGTATTTAATCCCTGCCAAATCTAACAAAAAAATAAACTCCAGATAGGCTAGCTTCTAGAATCATTTTACATTATAAATTTTTCTTTGCCTGTGGCATTTTGGGGGCTGTGCCACTCAAACCCCCCCTCTAAAATTTTGGCTGTGCCCTTCATACTCCCCTAAAATTTTGACCAGGCTACGGCCTTGATGTTAATTGTTACAGTCCAGTCATTAAGAGTCAGTTTCACGGCCTATTAACCGGGATATTAAATATACTGCCAGGCTTGAATCAGAAACCTATTCGAAAAGTGGTTTCCTGCTATCTTCATTTTAAATCAGTGATATTTGGATCCTTAAAATGGTTATCACATTCTTATTTGAAATATTGTGATATTAAAAAAAAATGGTAGCCTCGTTTTTATAATCCCAGATCCACTGTTTTATTAAGGAGACAAAGTGGGCTCTCAAGGTGAAGGGTGTATGGGACTATATTCAATCCTCCTTAAAAAAAATGCACTCATCTTTTTCTATGGACACAACAGAAAATTCACAGTTCTTTTAATTATTTTTTGGGGGATTTCTAAGTGTCAGAGCTTCATTCTCATAAGAAATATCCTAGTATATGGATTTCTAACTTGAGAAAGTCAGGCGGTACTCTTATAAATAAGATATCAATCTGGTTTTGAAATTGCCTCCAACGTGAAGTGAGTGTAACGGGTTCCATCCCTCATGTTGATGATCTCCAAGAAGGGGTGGCTCGATGCCGTCATAGCTTCCTTCATGTCTTTCGGGAGGGTACTTCTTTACGTGTGTCACGGCAATGAGATGCTCTGAGCCAGCAGACACAAAGACTCCCTGATTTAAGTCCTCCTTCTCCGTCATTTCAGAGGTCGTTCCGGTCAGGCGAGAAGAGATTGTGTTGTTCACAAGTTTATACCACAACCGTAGAAAGAAAGCCACTTACTCCTCAGGAAGAAACAGTTCCCCTGCACATGAGATAACCATAGACGTATGGTTGATGGATCTATGTGCATCCTTGTGTTAATATAAGCAGTATTTATAATATAGATATGTACTCTCCAAGCGAAGGTTTATATTCTAATTTTGTACGAAATATTATGCTAAACACAAAGTTTATTAATGTTTCTTATTTAAATAATATGGGCGAGGGATTTAAAAACAAAAATTAAGTGGAACCACATTACCACGAAGAAAGGGTAGAAAAACTCCTTAAACTAGGTATTCATTCTTCTAAAAAATAAAATCTTGATATAGACTTTTTACCCAATTTACATTATCACATGAAAAAAGTTGACATTTTATTAAATTTATCAAGCTTTAGCAGGAAGACTACAATAAATCTGTTAGTTAATTTTATATAAATAATGACAAATTGTTGGCTCTTCCAAATATAATCTCTTTTAGATGTATGGACGTTAATTTCATAAAAAACAATAGTCCTCGAACAGAAAAATAAAATATTAGAATTATTTTAATTTTTACAATTTCACTCTTTACGCCCCTGGGTACAGTATCTCCTGTGATCCTGCACACCCACACATATACACACACACGCACACACATACATATATTATTCTGAGAGAAGCCTATCATTATTGTATGATGCCTTCTGTTGTAATATTGGTTTCACGTTTTTTTTTATTGCTGGCCAGTTCATCGCCATAAATCAATATAATCGTAAGCGGCCCTAGGGTATTTTGGTCAGTGCACCTGGCCACGAGAGCTGAGGGGTCCTGGGTTCGATTTTTGGCTGGTACCTTTGGTATTTTTCCCTTTAGGGGGATAATCCCAATGGTCACCAGGGTTTGGTTATCAAGGTTTAAGTTAGGTTAAGACTCAACCCGGCTCCACAACAACATAATAACTATCATCAGATCATCTCATCGTGGGTATGACGTGTAGACAATCCCCTATGGTGTACCTTGGGCAACGCTCTGTGCCAACGGAGCGACTAATTGTCTACACTTAAGGCGACCGAACCTGGACGTCTCAAGTCCCTCTCGATAAAAAAAAAATCGTGATTTAAACTTGTAGGTCTCAGCTATCCTTAGAACATTATTTTGAGGGTATACCATTGTAAATGCACCTCATCCACGATCCCGATCGTTGAATTGTTTTTTTGGATCGTATCCATCGACCTTTGTGAAAGACTTGAACTCTCAAGAGGATGAGGTCGAAGCTTTTTTTTATCACTACCCGATGAGAGAGTGATTTGGAGTTCACTTTTAAGGTTGTTTATGGTTTTAAGAAATGCCTCGCTTCCTACAATCCGGAAAAAGTTTTTTGCTCCAATAACATTCGAGCTATCACATTATTTTTCTAGCATCGCGTCTTACTATCTATTTGGGTTATACTCTTTTGTACTAATAAACGCCAATGGTTTTAAGGAGTAGGAAGTTATAATTAGAAGAAGTGTACCCACATTTTTGTGGAGGAGGAGTAGAAAACAATTCTGGTAAAAACACCCTCATTACACCCGTTCAAGACTTGAACCCCGATCGCCCAGTTATCGGCAGTCTAGTGTACTGCGAGAGTAGAGTGTTAGACCATTCAGCCACCGAAGCGAGTCAATCCAGATTTAATCACGCTAGTTGAGTAGGCACAATGAAGATAAAATGTGTCCACTGTTACGTAGGTGGAGAGCAGGAAACCATCGAGAGTAAAAACATGCTCTCGGTACAATTGGATGGAATTTGAACTTCAGCAGCCTTTTTGCCCAGACGGAATGAGCTAAACACTTAGTCAGCGTGACCACAGATGCAGGTAAAAATGTTGTTAATTGATCAAAATACATGTAAAAGACTATTTTAAAATCTTATTTGAGCTCTCTCTGAGAATCATCCGATAGAAGTTGTATTTAAATAAATATAACATGCGCTGTTCCCAATATGGACTGTCTATGATCATTTCCACACCACCCTTCTCCCCGTAGTTCGAGTCTTACTACCCGCCTTGAATAATACACATATATATACACACTAATACGGTAAGATTGATAAATGTAGAATTTAGAAAAATAGGCACATGCCTTGGCGTGAAAAGCGAGTGGAAAAACTATTTGAGGAAATCCAACCTCAATGCACTCATTCGGGATTTAAACTCCAGCCTCTCTTTCACCATGGATGCAGTCAATTGTGAGAAAAATGTCCTAGCTCCAGCTTCCACACTTGGAGGTAGTGGCTCAGTAAAAAGAGGGAGCTACCAAATAGTGGCTTGATATTTCGTCTATTTTAATTTGGATGACTTTATGCGAGAATGGTAAAATGTCGCCATGCTATCTGTGTTGAGAAAGACGCTCAACAAGTCATATTTTATTAATATTATATTAAATTTAGGGCACGTCACTTTTTATTTTATTACTCTTTTAGGAAGATGGAGGGATGAATACACAGGTCTGTAAATTTGGTAAAGTAACGAGATTGTAAAATAGGTTTTTCTCCTTAATCCGTCAGTCCTTTAGCTTACCGAGAGTAAATATGTTGGCAAATTCTTCGTCCCTACTCTCTTAACTTAATTATAATATTTAGCGCCGCGTCTTACTACCCGTTCGGGTTATACGCTTAAGTACTAATTACGCTAATGGATGAGGAATTGGGAGGGTTGAATTTAGAGGAAGTGAACCCGCATTTGCGTGGAGGGAGAGTGGAAAACCCTTTAGGAAAAACCACCCCCAGTTCACCCGACTGAGATTCGAACCTCGATCTCCCCGTCCTCGGCGGTCGAGCTCAACACGACTGGCGCGTTAGTCAACTACGCCACCTAGGCGGGTATTAACTTAATTGAAATGGGTAGAAAGGGATAGAAAATATAAAATAAAAAAATCATTGAGCCCAATTTATAGTTTAGGATATCCTACCAAATTTGAATTAATTCTCGCATTATGATTATGACTAAAACTAGGATTGTGCTTCATACGACGTTCACATCAATGACAGCATCGTGAGGCTTAGGTTCGAATCCTTCCCCTGCCTTAATATTAAGTCTTAGCGTGTTTTCTTTATTCGTACTATAGAGAATCTTGTTCATTAACAGCTAAATATAGAGGATAGGTATTGAACGGGTTGTTTAAAATAAGTTGACTCACATTAGTATAAAGAGAGGATAAGGAAAACCACCGTAATAAATCACACATAGAGAAGCCCCCTTCTGTCAAAGGTGGATCCAAAGTGGGGAGCGGTATGAGATACATTTTATCAATCCATTTATTACTTTTATAAAATCACGCATATATAATTATATAGGGTCAATATTCCTAATTTTGAATTTATATATAAGATGTGCTTGTAGTTGTTTGTTGTTTGCACTGTGACCTACTGATATCCATCCAGAATAATTGCATATTTACAGAATGTGGTATAATCGAAGAAGGTAGAATTTATGAAAATTTCACATGGGTTTGCGTAAAGGAAGAGTGTAAAACCATTTCTAAAAATTCTTCCTTGATTTTCTCCAGCTAGGATTCAAACCCCGATCTGTCCATCACCCTAAATTCAGTCTCTTGTGAGTTTATGTTAGACCATTTGACCACCAAAGCACTCAATGCACTCGACCAAGATTTGAACCTTGAACATCACTAGTACCATAGTATCTTGCGAGCCTGACGCCTTATACCATATAGTTAGTTGTGTGGGTGTAAGTTAAAACCACAAAACGTTCTCACAAAATTCTCAAATAAATCTTAGTAGAATTTGTTGTGAGTCTGAACAATCATTTTTTAATTTAAAATACTAAAACGAAAATGTACAAAATTGAAACAACATTTTAAAACGAAGAATTAACTCTTTAACAATTTGAAATCATGTGCAAAGAATGATCTTGCTCGAACACAAACTGGAGATATTTATCATAAGAAACAAATGTGGTAAATACTACACCACTAATATTAGTAAATACAGACAATGTGTTATTTCTATACTGACACATATTCTATTTTATTTAATTCATTTATAGAATTAGCTGTGAACTAAATACCTCTTTACTTAACATTCATTTTTATAAGTGGAGTATGTGCTTGGCCGGAGAAACATATATACCTATATTCAAGGGTACTGTTAAACATTTGTTTGTATAATTTTCTATTGTTTGACGAGTATTATTAATCCTATACTTCATTTTCATTCCTCTATGTTATATCTTTGAATAGTGCTCCTTTTATCTAGGTTCTCTATGCCTCGAAATTGAGTTGTTTTGTTTTGTGATTTTGATTGTTATTGTTGAGGTTTAGTTCTGTTTGTTTGGTTTTGTCATATATTACCTTAACCTTCCCCATTCTTGGAGGCAACAAGACCATACCTGGACCACTATATATCTATTGTTTTCCCGCCAAGTGTCGCTGGCGTGGTGTTTTTAGCTTTGTTGATTTAATTGTGCCGTGCACGGAGACTCGATCGAGACAGAAGTGATAAGGTTCCGTGAACCTTCACCCGGAAGTGGTCTAGTTTTTATTCGTGTGTGTTATTGAAGAGGACTGCGCCAGGACACTACCAGTCATACCACATAAAGTGAAGGTGAGTTTCCTCCCATTTCCTTTACACCATACAGTCCATTTGTCCGTGTTCGTAACACTGGTCCTCCAGAGGCTTCTGTCGTTTTCATTCAATTGTAAATTACACTACACAACATTACTTCTAGAAATACATACCTCATTTTACTAAACGTTTTGAATGTGCACCCTCCAAATACTAGCACAAACCATCAAGAACGAATCGTCTACATACAATGAATATAACTTAAAGCTATGGTTACACCGGAGAGAACACAATCTAACAATACAGTCTTATTCATTTATCTTTAGCAAGTATGTATGTACTACATACAACAATGTTTTTTTTCTTTCAGGTATAAGCCCCAACAATAAGTTTAGCTGAAACAATAACTGTAAACACACTATTTTGTTGATCATAGCAATAAAGTATTGTAGTATGTAGTAGTCATAGATATTTATTTAGTAGGTGCGAGTAGAACTGTACGTATTAGTTGGCAATACCACACAGTGTAATAACTGCCAGAGACATAATTTTACAACCATAATACAGCCATATACATCCCGCTACTACGGCAAGGCACCTGCTACAAAACATACGATGTCATTATATTGACAAAAATAAGTTTATGTTGCAATATTAGCGCTATAATCACATTAATGGTTTTGCAGTTGTGGATATCTATTTTTATTAGCTAGTATAGTGTAAAATAAAAGTGCAAAATGGTTGTGAAATTTTGTTCAACTTAAATATTCTCTAAATATAAGGGGAATCTATAAAGGCGATACTGTTTTCATTTTTTGTTTAGTGTATTCTTTCAATGTATTATTCAGTCTATATGTAGGCGTAAATAATAAAAAGTAATAAAAGTTGTATCACACTTTTTCCTCTGAATGACCTATCATGGAACAGGACTTTACCCCCTTACAAGACCTTTTTTTAAAAAAAATATAATTTCAATATATATTTGGTAGCTATTTACCTTTCTTTGATTACAATTTAAAACAAGGCTTATTTAAAAATATATTATTAGACCTACAGGGATTTTATTCAACGATGCATATGTGTGTGTAACTTATTTATCATGATGGTGACCTTTCAATGCATTTATGTTATGTTGGCATCACGTGTGGGGAGGTAATATATCACTTGGTAAGACACTGTTATCTGTGAAAATAGTATTCTGTATAGCATGTAATAATTACGTACTCATTTGAATTAGCTATTAGTATTAAATATAATTGAAATTCAAGTGATCTATTTATTTAATTAGAATATATATGCTATACAGTATGCTCCAAGATTTGTCGATGCTCTTTATTGAATTATTAATTTGTTTTTCATGTTCAATTAGAAGAATATATTTTCTTCTTAATTTAAATTTAAATTGATACTCAAGTTAATGATTTTTATTATTTTACTGAACTTTTAATTTTTTTAAATTGAATATAAATACATACAAAAACTAATCTCCTTTACACTTCATAAAACCAAATGTTTTATTATTTAACTAATTTATGTTGCCGAGGTTACTTCTAATTGTGGAAGTGCGGGATTATCTAAACTATCTAAACTATGTGTATGGATAAATAGGTGTCGTATTTGGTAGATATAAAATTTAATAAAGCATTAAAATAAAATGTTCTTTAATGCTGGGCCCTGTAGTTAAAATTTTATTATCATAAATAAATCACCATTATCGTGTTTTCGTGTGACAGTTTATAAAAAACATCTCTACATTGGGTCTGATTTGAACCAGTGACGTATGTATTTCTACACTTAGCGTTACAGCCCAACGTTTTACCAAATGAGATACGAATGAATTTTACTTAATGAAACTAACTAAGCTAATTAACAACGCTAAAAGATACAGCCATGATAACTGGCCCTCTTTTTAGTACCATGGACCACTGACAGAAATTATTGGCCCAACTCGAGTTGGCACTTGAGGATATTATTAGAACACGGTCGAGCTACACGTATATGTACTATTTAATCTAATGTGATAAAGATGATGAAGGTTGAATTTAGAAGAAGCTTACCTTCATTTTCATGATGGAATAGTAGAAAACTCTATAAAAATAACCTTTGTACACCTGAACGGAACTATAAACCCGATTTCACCCTCATTGATAGTCCAGTCCATTGCGCGAGTGACGCCTTAGACCATTCAATCATTTAAGTGGGTCTTTCTGATGTTATGTGTTTATATTAAATCAGCAATTCTGAAACAAATATTGCCAACTAGCCTCGTATATTAATGTAGTCAAATAGTAAATTAGTTTTATCATAAATATATATTACAACATATTAATATGACCGGGAATCTGGGGGTCTAGGGGTAGGGTGTCAAATTACTGTGTTAGGAGACTGGGACTCAAAACCCAGTTCCGACACAGATTTATCTGATTCTCAAACCCTTCCTTCACCTCTGGAAAAGTGTATGCTTTCACGCTTTGTGAATGTGTATAATGCCAGGCCCCCACCGTGGTTCGGAACCCATGTTAATCTGTAGGTCTCCTCTGATTTCCACCATCATCATTCTCACGTATCATCCTACCATCTGGTGATTTTAAAGAAAAACCATCTGGGGATAATGGAATTTACCTTAATGGTGTCCCCATCTCAGAAATTAATTCTTTCATACGCCAGGAGAGCGGAGGTAAGATAAGGTCGAATGGCCAAAATCTAGAGCACTAGGTCCAAACCAAGTATAACTATTATTTAAATACACTTGTTCAATATAAGCTCACTTTGCCCCACATATATGACTATAATCTACAGTCTACAACTACATTCGTTGTTGTGGGCTGTATCATAATAGTCCTGTATAGTTTTGTCTTGGCAGTAATTATTTAAACATTACTCTTAGGACATCAATTTTAACGCTAAGTTTATGTTAATTTAAAATTTGTGATTCTTGCCGAGAGAAATAAATGCAAGATACATCCATATGGAATCTTCCAGGTAATATTTTAATTAAGATGATTGTAAATATATATCTGACCCCAAATATTATGCATTTTTAATTTTATTTTATAAATTTAGGTTTTTTTCGATCAAAGGCGTCAATCTCAACCTAAACGGGTTTGCCAACGATAGGAGATCGAGTTTAGAATCTCGTTTGGTTGCCAAGTGGGTGATATTCCAATATATAATTTATGTATTTGTGTTTTTTCTTCATCTTTCTATTCTAGTTATTGTGATATTTCATCAAATTACCTCCTCACCCACTTTTATTAAATTAAATAGTCATGTTGTTATAACTTATAAATTATGTTAAAATATGTCGGTGTGGAGGTCGCTTATCAAATTCCAGCCTGGATAACTGATGAAGGTTTTCCATGAATTCTATCTCATTCTCCATTCCAACAAATAAAGACACATTTTCTTTTAACATCACCTTTCTCACCCCTATTTATCTAGTGTAGCTCTACTAGCCTATTCCGGTCGGGTACAAAAACAACCAAATATTTTAGGTTTTCTCATGTTTAAGTTAAAATTATTTATAAGAAATTATTCAATGTTACCGAGAACGTAAAATATCATTCACCCAGAAATTTAAAAAAAAATTAATTATTGATCTAGGAAAAAATATAATATCTTTGGTCTCGTCCGGTTTCGATCCGGAGGCCTTCTGCGTGTGGAGCAGACGTGATAACCACTACACCACGAGACCTTAATTATTTGCAGTTTCTATAAAGCTTAACGATAATATGAGCTTTTAACATTTTTAAATGACCATAAATCAACAAAAAATGTGTTTGCTTGAGACTTTTCATATAACAAAAGTATTATTATTTTAACTAACCGATGTTGCTAAGGTATATTCTAGTTGTGGAGGTACTTAATTATCTAAACTATCAAACTATATGTATGGATATAGCATTTGTTAAATATAATTAAGTTATTTTATTAAAAATGTATACATCCTTATTTCGTCTCGGTTATATTTTTATTTTCAGAAATAAATTAACATAACATTATATTTGAGTGAAAAATAATAAAAATGATAAAATTCCTCTGGGCCGGAATTGAACCAGCGACCTATGGATTTCTACCTTCATCACTACAGTACATTGCTCTACCAATTGAGCTACCAGAGGATCTTTAAATACCTAAAATTGATTTGATTAGAGTCGCTACCAGATCCAGCCATGGTAACTGTCCCTCTTATTTGTAGTTTACCATGAGTAGTTGACGGCAACTCTTAGGCCCAACTTGAGTTGGCTCTTGAAGATATAAGTTTGAAACATACGAAGTCAAAGTATCAGATAAGGTTTGTTTTGGTTGTCATGATCGTACTAGTTTAGCAATCATGGCTAAGCAAAAGCTCTAAAGAAAAAAAAATCACTCATTATTATTTTATACTGATATAATAAATAAATTTATCTTTATTTATCTTCTTTAGCAAAAATACAATTGGGAGTTCATCATATTCCATTAATGTAGAATATCAAACAATCAATATTGGATACGATTGATATAAATTGAGTGCTAGCATTGAAAATGAAGATTGAAGTGTATTAATCACAACTTGCGAATGTGTGGAATGTCAGACCTCCACCATGGTTCGGATTCCACGTTAAACTGTAGGTCCTCCATTTCATCTCACAATCACCCTACCATTGCACATTACCGTAAGTGCGTACCAACCGAACGGGTAGTAAGAGACGGTGCTAGTAATAATAGTAATAATAATAATAATAATAATAAAAATGGTAGTAATGTAAAGTACAGAATAAAATATTTCAAATGTCAAAGTACAAATATTTTACAAGTGAAAATCAGTAAAACTTTAAAATATTCATTAATTTTATACTATATTATTCACTATAAATTCAATTTTATAATAATTGTATATGATTTATATTAAAAATAAACTTACTTTATGACTAAACAACCACTAACTAGGCCGGGCTTACACATGCCGTTGTTCGACGGCCGTTGTTACGGTAAGGACAACGGCCGTTGATTTTTCTCCTTGTTCCTAAATACTGCGATCCCGCGGTGTGTTAGGGTGGGAGGGGCTTCCCCCTGACCTCCTAGTCCCGTCTTGACAACCAGTAGTCTGTATATTCCTGTGCTTTCATTTGAACTGCAGCTATGAACTTGTATATAAAACGCTTAGTAGTGGTGTGCATGGCGGAGGCATCAGGTCTACTAGATGAACCACGGCCAGCAAGAAGATACAGGGTGCATCCTTACAACAAAGAGAGAGAGGTCTCTCCAATGCAGACAATTCTTCCTATTTTTCCACAAGTCCTCCTGCTACTTCCAACCAACACTTTTATTTTTCCTTGTCGTCTGTAAAAATGTTGTGGCTTTTGTCCCAAAGCGGAGGTTTATCTTGCACTAATGCTATTAGTTTATCACAACCTATGGTGAATTTTTTTAAAAAGTGTTGAAAATAAAAATGTATAAGAGGTCGAGACTATGATAACACTGACGTTTTATGTGCCCCCTAAGCCAAATGATTGGGTCTTGCAGTTCTGTCTTTCTGTCCCTGAGGCTACAATCGAAATAGTTTAGTGATATTTATTGTAATGATAATTAGATGTATCATTGGCATTCTTTGAGGAGATTTTTTAAATTTTTGTTCCAGCTCTCAAATTAGTAATAGTTTATTAAATACTTATTCTTTAAAAATAAGATTTTTTAAAGGGCTTTAACATTTTTGGGTGTAAAATAGATACGGTACATGGGAAATGTTCGACATGACAAGCAATACTCTAGACTGTTTTTTAAGGGGAAAGTTCGTTTAAGGATAGTTTACTAATGAATAATTTATGGAAATTTTAAATATTTCGAAAATGGATTTAAATATTTGGTTAGAAATGAATATATATAGGGTATTTTACATTATAAATAAGATTATAATTATGAGCAGCTTACAGAATACTAATTTTTGGAAATTTGCGGTTTAAATTAAATGTTTATAATAATTTTGTTCAAAATATATATGAAGAATAGTTAATTGATTACGATCCATAGTTCTAGCCATCAATTCATATCTTCCAGACAAAGCAGTGAGTGAAAATAGCTAATTATTAATAATAACATTCATAACGTGACAGGATATCAATTTTGAAAAACATAATTATTTTAAAAGAAATACTTTCTTGGCAACATTAATCAATAAGATCTTATAACTTGAGCACAGCGTGAATGCGGATATCTTTCATAATATCAGCCAAATATAATTAGATACGAGGACGGATCAATGTTACTTTATATTTATTTATTTGGGGTATTTAACGTGCACTTTATGAATCGACTGATCGTATCAGCACACGAGAATTTCTATGAGCGAGAGTGAAAGGACCTACCAATTTCGACGGGAAATATGTTTTCACATACATTCAAAAGTTATTTTACATGCCATCATTTATATGGGGGCTGACGGCTTTACTTCCCCTCCAAAGAAAGTTGTGCTACGGATTTTTATCGCTCAAGAATAATCCGTTGTCCACGGCTGGGTTTGAACCCACGAACATCGGATACTGAGGCGAGTACTTGACCCCAATACCACCGAGATCGACTGGATCACTGTTAAACCGCAAACGGATCTACAAGGAATATGGCCTTGGCACGTTTGGTTATTCAGATCCAACTAAACGATGTTATGGAATACATTTATAATAAAATTATTCTGTTATAAATTAACTGTCGAGATGTTTATTATTATCGTTGTGATCCATTATAAAATTCACGGATGCGAATATCGGGTGAAGTTTTCGAATGTGAACACCGATGCTGAGGACGTGTTCCCGAACACATTCAGTGTCGTCTAGATTGATTTTCCCCATTCAACTTTACAGGAGAAAACACTCGAAATCCTGCCTATATGAACTCCGGAATACGTGGCCTGGTTGGCAGCTTGTGAAAGATCTATCCGTCATCTGTGTATGGGTTTATTTATGTATTTAAAAGTCCATCTCACTGTTGATAACACGGCTATTAGATACACAATTACGCTGAAAAGCAGTTTTCTGCATTCACTTATCAGCAGAAAACATTGAATCAGTGATTTATTATTTCCATTTCATAATAATAATTACTTTTACAATTTGTAGCATTTGGTTAAATATGGTAAAATGGTTTCACTGGTTAGTTTCAATTACAGGGTGACTATTACAGCTGAATTCCTCCCCCCCCTCCAACTCCCCACCATCCCTCCTCGTTTTCCTCTTATTCACTTAATAAATTTGTTTTATGTAACTTTGAACAAACTAATTTGTTCTATGTTCTTATTTCCATAAGTAGTGGACTCCTCCTCCCTTTTCGCCGCAGCTAAAACCAATGCTTTTGTCTCATTTCAGAACGAAAAGGCCACCACTGGTGATATATAAGAGTCTGAAGGTGTTAGGTTAGCGTCCAAAATGTAATCTCTCCTCGCTCTCGACCCCGAATGTCTCAAGAATGGACACATTAAAATTCAAGGTTAAGGGTAGACAAACAAGCCATGAGACCACCCTCCTTGGTTATAGTCTGAAAGGAACAAACATTTTACTAAAGGTTACACAAGAATGTAGACTCTTTAAGTGTATTGACCCACGAGAGTGAAGATAATAAACCTTTTGAATAAGAATTCTGTAAATGTCGGAAAATATCAAAGGATTTTAACAGTTCACACAAACAAAGGTTTCATGAGAACAAGCTCGCAACCATTCCTAGGACTTGGAACGGATTTTGATAAATAAGTGGCTCGCGTGACCAAGAATTTGGTTGTTGTCATGGTCCTTCATGGGCTACATATTGGCCACTCCCTTGGATAGTCTGGATACTCTCCTAGATACACTTCATAGTGGCCACACACCTGGATAGTCTGGATACACTCCTAGATACACTACATAGTGGCCAAACACCTGGATAGTCTGGCTGCACTCCTAGATACACTACATAGTGGCCACACACCTGGATAGTCTGGATACACTCCTAGATACACTACATAGTGGCCAAACACCTGGATAGTCTGGATACACTCCTAGATACACTACATAGTGGCCACACACCTGGATAGTCTGGATACTCTCCTAGATACACTACATAGTGACCACACACCTGGATTTATATATAATATATATATTTCAATTTACATATAACTAATTATAATTACATAGTAAAACAATAATTATATCTAGTCTAATTTAAACTATTAACTGCAGACACTAGGTTGATACCGTGATAACTATCATTAAAATAAAAATCTTTGAAATAATTTATTTAAAACCAATCAAAATGAAATAGTTTTTTATATACATTTTGTTTGAGTTCAAGGGTGTTTCTTAAAATAACTCTCTCAATTTTGGCTCTTTATTTTATGATAAAAGTGGTGCTCAGCCAATTATAGTTTCCGCTACGAATACAATGACCAAGAAGACTTAAACCGTAAAAGCTACTGAGAAAAATAATATTGAATTGTGAGAAACCTGATAGGAGACATAGCTACCCAAATGTCCAAGGGCAAATTTACAAGAAGTGCCTCTAGAAAAAATATTAAAAATTAATGGGAATCCCAATAAAGTCTGCTTGAGAAGAGTTTTTGGAGCCCTAAAAGAAATTATACAATTAAATATACATAGAGAGACGGTTTACTATTATTTTCTCCAGCAACCTCATTGTATAGAGCGTCACTATTGCTAAATATTAGATTGTCGACAATAGAGAGATTGGGTTTCGAATCCTAGTCGTATGAACTGATACTTTTTTACTTAAATGGTTTTCCAGTCTGTGGGTAAATATTATCTCAATCCTACATCCCTGCTCCATTTGTGTAAATATGCGGACAGGCCTAACGGGTCAAGAGAAGCGACTCACAAAAAAAAGAGCTTATTTCTGATATGTTTCCAAGACAAATAAGTCTGTAAAAGAAAATGTAAAACCTTATAAAAATTGAGATTTATCAATTACCTTAAATATCAACTTAAAATAGATTTTTAACTCGTGGTAAGTGAATAAAGGTGTTAGGCTAGTTCTTTATTTCTGCATAGCCGCTGACACAAATATTGGTATTCAATTCTCTAATTGGTTTACTGAGATAGTTTATTTTATAAATGGTTATACACTTAATATCAACGTAAATGCAGCTATATTTCTCTAATTTATATCCTCCTCTTCTTTATCCCATTACTATACACATACAGATAGCTTGGACGGGTAGTAAGACGTGGTTACACAAACCAATATCTGGTACAACACGATCATTCATACATAATCACATAATTTTATAGTTTGTAAACAAGTTTCAAAAATCACCATCAATACATTAACATTAGATTAACTATTTGGTTCCTAAAACCAGTATACAATTTTATTTATTATTTAAAAAATACTCATTTACTATTTTGAGCAAAATCGTGTCAGTTTAAAAAAAAAATTAAATCATCAGAATAGTTTCGAGAAATTTATAATTTTCAAAAATTATGGCCTCCCTCCACCTAACCTTAATTTTAGAGATAGAATTAAAATCAAAATTCCTACTCGCGCTAAGACCATATAATGTCTATATATCAAGTTTGAACGAAATCTATCAAACTGTTTCGGCTGTAGTTCCAGCTAACAAACAAACATAGTACGTAGCTGTAAAAAACAACTATAATAATTTTTAGGTCTGGATTTGAGATATAAAAAAAAGTGTGGCGTAGCACGACCTTCTAATGTGACGTGTTCACAGCAGTGCCAAGGATACAGATATGATCTTACACAGATGGAACTAGGAGTGGAGTAGGGGGTGGGGGATGCCTGGAGGGGAATAGAGGCACACAAGAAGTTCTCACTGACGAGCAGATGTCTGTCCAGTGGGGGGTAGCATTCTTTATAAAAGTGGCCTTGGTGTATTCACGCCATGGTAATTACTTTTTCCTTTCTTTTTTTACCAGCGGGCTCGCAGAAATCGCGTCATGACTCTTTCCATCTCTCTCTCTTTTTACTAGAGCTGAGAAATTTACAGGAAACTATTTATAATTAAGAAATCAAAAAATATAATTACGAAGAAAATATCCCTTTCACCCACACTCCCCCCATTCCTCACGTTTTAATATCTATAATAATAATAATAATAATAATAATAATAATAATAATAATAATAATAATAATAATAATAATATTATTAGCACCACGTCTTACTACCCGTTCGGGTTATACGCACTTACGCTAATGTGTAATGGTAGGGTGATAGTGAGATGAAATGGAGGACCTACAGTTTAACGTGGAATCCGAACCACGGTGGAGGCCTGGCATTCCACACATTCACAAGTTGTGATTAATACCTATAAGAACTATACATGGTATACTTACTGTAATGTAGTGGGGATGAGGAAGGTTGGATAAGGAGGAAGTGTACCAGCATTTTAATTTAAAAAAAAGAGGAATAAACCTATTAGAGAAAAGCTTTTTATTACATCAGGCGTCGATCAGGATTCAAAACACAACATCAACGTTTACACGAAAACCAGCTTAGACGAGCACGACATTTGATCAGCGTGAACACCGATCTGAGTTATAACCTACCAGCCACATTGTTGGGCCCATTACTAAAGGCGTCAGTCTAGTATTGTCTGGTTTTCTGGTAGCGTGGAGGTATGTGTTTGAATCCCGGATAGGTGTACTTGGGTTTTTTTTATTCAATCCCCACCCTTCACGTGAATACGTATACATTTTCTCTAAATTTCATCATTCTCATTATTTATTAACTCTTTGATAAAAATATACTGGCCGATCAAACTGACAGTAAGATGTAGATCAATAAAGAAAAATATAATTTATTTATCTCGAATTGAAATCACAAAATAAGATATTGTTCAATAGTAGTTCTTGCCTATAGTATATAAACCAATTGATGTTTGTTAGATTACGTTTTTAAATTTATATAAGAAAATTTGTTTCATATAAATGTCAAGAATGAGTCTAATAATCTCTAGTTCTATCTTTGGCGGCGACTATATTTATTTATACTTTAAAATTGTTATATTGATAGGTTTAACAAAATATTACTAACCTATCAGCTAATATTTGTTTTCGCTACGTGTCTTGCTATCAGTAAGAAGATATACTATTGAGTCTTACACAAATAAGATAGAGATGATTAAGGTACTATTTGATAGTACATGAAGCCACACTTGCTTTTAAATATACCATCTCTTTCTAACGTGGAACCCGCCTCGGTGACGTAGTTGGCTATTCGTGTTGAGCTCGTATGCCGAGGACGGGGAGATCGAGGTTCGAATCTCGGTCGGGTGA
>CABFWB010002683.1:2046-39626 GCA_902151455.1 Timema bartmani | reverse complement strand
CTTTACAAATAAGAATCACCATTAGCGTGGAGAGAGGAGGAGAAAACCACAACAATAAATCACTTGTTAAAACCACCCTCAACTCACTCAGCCAAAATTCGGAGCCTCCTCGTCAACAAATAACGAGAGGTATCAGCTAATCACGCGCTCGCTCGCTCGCTCGCCAGTGTGGCCACCTAGTCGCTTACGCGCTCGCTCGCTCGCACGCTTGTCAGTCTGGCCGAACCCTTAGAGAAGATCTATTCGATTTTGTTAATTTAGGTAAAATAGAAAATCAATTCATAAATATCATTCCCAGTACACTCGGCTAGGATTTGAACCCCGGCCTCCCCATGACCGAAAATAACACCTCAAATTAGCTTGTAATCTAGACCATGTGCCCATTGGCGTGGGTAGTACTTTGTAGAACAATAGGAATTCCGTATTTAACTAATCAACATTCTTTAAACATCTGGAATATAAACATATTTTAAACATTATTTTAAGCTACGAATTTTAATAAGGGTGCGCAAATACTTGAAAATTTGAGTTTGTGTCGAGTTTTAGTAGCTGCTCGAACTCGACTCAAAGATTTTTTCAAAACTCGAAGAATTTTAACTGTGGGAATTTTCGATCTTTTTTAAAAAAAATCCTGGTTTAATTAATTTTATTCAATTCTAAAATATAATTGCAAATCAAATAAATTCCTTCAAATTTCCTTTTGTCTAGTTAAAAAACAGAACCCTTATATTAAATTTATTTAAAAATTTGAATTTGTGTAAATATACATTTTTTCAGAAGAAAAATTAATTCTAAAAAAAAATATCATATTTGTACTTTTTTATGTTTTATTCATGAATCTATTACAAAAAATCAATTTGAAATATTTATTTTACAAATATTCATCTATATTACTCTAACTAAAAAAACTCGCTTTCATTCAAACTCAACGTGAAGTGAAATATACCTACTCAAACATCCATAATTTTTAATATAAGTTTATTTTTACAAATTTAATATCTTCTTTGCTCAATGTATTGTTTTAGCTGATTACAGTCAAAAGTGAAAACTATTTCGTGGTTCAGTCTGTCTTAATATAATCTGTGGGGGAATGGTTAAGAGACTAGTGGATATAGATTAATACTTAAACCATTATTTCATCATGTCACTTCTCTAATAAATTAAACCTTCAGATAGTATCTTTGTATTATTTGCTGGAAATGGAGTAGGGTTGCACCAGCTAAGAATATCTACAATTAAATACATTAATAGTGAAGGAATGATGGAGGTATAATTTAAAGTAAAAATACCAGCATCCGCGTTTAGATATTGTAAAACCATTCATAAAATACAGTCTCAGTACACTCGGCCGGGATTCGAACACCAGCTTCACCATCACTATTAGATGAGTTTTGTACCTTAGCCCTCACGCACACCCATATGGAAGTGTAAAGTAATAATCGGCTAGTCTAATGTTGAAAGGCACGGTTCAGTAGCCGAATGGTCTAGTGGTTGACACCATTTTTGGGCCCGGTTAGACCTGTAAACTTATAAAAGGCCCCGCAATCACAGATTGTCTCTTCACTCTAAATAAGTGGGTTTTTTTGTCTGTACATCCTAAATTTATTATTTGGATTCCTTCCTCTCTCGAATACTTTTGTCCCCACCTTTCTATAATAATATATATAATAAATACAATTTATAATATAATATTAAGTTATTTGATTTTCTTAACATTGCCATTTGTGAGCGATCAACTTTATTTTGGTCTTACTCAGAAACTATTTTAACGAACTTTGTATATTTTTGATTTTATAAGACTGAAAGACCAAATGTTGATGACGATGTAGTTTTTTTTACGTGATTTATTGAAAATTGCAACAAAAGCGACCGGTTGATCGCGATCGACAGGTTGCCGACCTCTATTCAAGGCGTTTCCCTCGTGTTAAACTGACCTGTTGATGACAGGGAGTTTGGTGTTCGAATCCCGGTTGGGTATACTTAGGGTGGTTTTCCCTAAAATTGTTTCCCACCCTCCTCCCTCGCAAATGTGGGTATATTACCTTTGAATTGCTTCCCTCCTCATCCCTGGGCCATTAGAGTAATTATCACATAAATGCATATAATTTGAATAGGTAATAAAAAGGTGAGGTAGTAAAAACATTACTAAGAGAATCGCATCTCTACCCAACATATAACTTAAAAATATACCTTTCATTCTTTGTATTGTGCGGCTAACAGCACCAAATATACAAACATTTTAAATTACTTTAAGCTCCAACCATGGTTTAAACTAAATATCCTGTACCTGACCTCAATAATCTCTCAATCATTTCTAGATTATTCCTTTTCAATCACTATCAAATTTATATTCTTCTAGACACAAGCACTGAAAAACAGATTAATTATATTTACTGGAAAGCAAATATCTTAAACCAATCATGCTATCGGATTTTATTTTATTCTTATTTGAATAAATTGAATAGTAAGCCAATAAAAACAGCGCCATCAGAAAGTTTCGGTGTGAAATTAATTTGTTAAATCATGGTCCAAAAACGATATCCCCCCTTTCCCTTTAATAGAGTACAGAAAAAGGGAGTTTTACAAATCTGGTCACGACAGCCAATTAGTTCCACAACAAGTCTTTGGATGTTCAAGGTCAGATCACCTATTTGGAAGCTATTTTTTACCGTGATGCGCAGTTAATTACTGTTATGTTATAAAAAAAAAACAGTAAAAAAGTAACTAAAACCGTTGATTGAAAAACAATCATACAAACAAACTTATATTTTCTTTTTAAAACATTTTTATGTGTGTAAACTTTGAAAAAAAAAGTTAAAATTAAAACAAATAAAAACGAATGGTAATACACAATAATGCTCACTTCTTCAGTCAGTCTATTTTAGTTTGGAATAAAATATTTGAAAATGAAAATAGGCGATCACTGAAACCACTTTAAATAGATTGCTCTGCGAAAACAAGTAAAATATGTGTTTTATATTACACAGAACCAGATGGTGTACCCGTTCTCCACACGAGGAATCTATGAAGTAGATATAAAGTGTTTTATTCAGCCCACTTTCACGTTTTGTATCACATCAACGAATAAAGAATTATTCAAACATAATTTAAGATGTGGTTATTATTCCCTGTAGTTTATTTTACATACTAAAAATAACACTGCTCTTTTATAGAGTCTCCTTACGAAGAACGAGTTCACCAGCTAGTTGTGTTAGCGCGTCAAGAACCTTCCATATCAGTGCAGACCGCGACCAACCTGTCATCTTCATTGTATCGCGATGAAGTGTCACATTGCGTTAAGACTGGCTGGACCGCTCATCTGGAATAACTGATTACCAATCACGATTAAATCAATCATATGCGACTTTAAGTGGTGGAAATAAGTTCTAGACGCGTTATGTTGGCAACATTTCTCTAGAAGGTTTGAATCAACTCTCAACATGCGACACTCACACAAGCTTGAAGTAAACATGGATTAAATAGACAATGACGTTTTAAAAACTCACTTTGGTGGCCGCGTGGTCTAAGACGTCACTCTCACAATAGTCTGGCCTGCCGATGATGGGGAGACCAAGGTTCAAATCCCGGTCTGGTGTACTAAGGGTAGTTTTAGATAAATTGTTTCCCAATCTCCCTCCATGAATATGTGGGTACACTCACTCTAATTTTAGCTATGCGGTGAACGATATGACTCGTGAATGATTCTTTTGAATGAGCGAGTGTGTGTAAGCTGGCGGCAATAAGCTTGTTTGACCCTTTGACCCATAACTTTATTCATATTTCATATAAGACATGATTGATTATACAATAAATCTCTTTGATATTTACAATCAAAAATAACTATGAAAGTGTTCTCCCAGTTGGAAGGACTCTGTAAAACAGACTCTTTTACGTGAACTTTAGATTCATATTAAATTAAAATGTTACAGTCTGTGACTAAATAAATATATTAAAAATAATAATCTTTTCCAATTATCATTTCAAAGTATAGTTCTTAATAAACTAGTGCACCATTTAAAAAAATTTTTATGTATTTTTAGACAATAAAAAAATTATTAAGACTTATTTTGATTATTCTATGCAAAATAATAAATTTGGCTCAGCACGATCTAGCGGAGTAAATAATAACTAATCAGACAAATGTGGTTTCATTGACCTCTTCAGAAATAAACGGTTCTCTTTTTGTTTTAAAAAATATACGCTCATCATAATTATATTGGGTAAGCCCAGGTAGTTTTGCAGATTTAAGTTAATTGTCTAGGAATAATGCCGTCTACATGAAGCAATAAATACATTCTACAAGTCAGTAAAATGTTTTTAAGGTATATATTAAATGTATTTAAAGCATCTTAAAATCATTTTTCACAGTATAAATGTATTTTGTAGAGCAAAATTGAAAACTTTTTTTTGTGTTGGTCTTGAAGCACTCTTTTAATTTCGCAATACTTCTAAAGATTGTTTTAAAATATTCTAATATTTTAATAAAACATTACAAATGTACAAAAATACTATCTATACGCTATGTTTACCTATAAAAATATTTTTAATTAATATCGAAGGAAAATCAAGGTATAAATTTACATTTTAAAGCAAAGCAATGGCCAATTAGTTTAGAATAAAGAAAACCAATTAGCATTTTACTTATTCTAAGCCTACTTTTAAATAGAAAAAATAAATGTTTTAAAATGTAAATAGTTTAAACATGATGACTAAACAACTCTCTAGGGGGGGAATCCCTCATCAGAGTCAGCACCCGTGCAAAACAGTCATACAAAATGCATGCATTACGATATTCTTGATACGTCTTGTGAAACCAACACTGGCATTAGTTGTGGTTTCCATCAACGAGTATTTTCATCACAGATGCTTGATACGTTTGTTTGGCACGTTCTCTGATGGTTACAAAATTGTTAAGAGTTGTTAGTAGACCAAAATAAGTTTTAACTTACTTTACTTTTATTGTGTTTTATATATTTTTTTAAGGAACAATTACAAGATCATCAACATCTTCCACATTTTAAGCTGTACATTAGTTCTACAAGTCTGTTCATGGGCGTAGGGAAGGGGGCAATGGGGTTGAAAAAAACTTCCCCTAAATTTTCGAAAGTTTTTAATATGACGTTTAAAAATGGCCTCGTATCAAACTTCAAATAACTTAAAGAAGCATTCAACTTCCAAAAATTTGCCAGAGAAGGACCCCTCTAAATAAATTTTAGAGGCATTTAATTTTTAAAAAAAATCTAGATTTATTCCACTATAAATGGATTCTAGAGGCATCCAATTCTACATGAATATAACATTTTAAAAACTAAGTGAGGTCCACTCCAATTATATTCTATAGGCATTCAATTCGTTCATTCGTCTTGTATTTCATGTGGTTGTTTTACATTCCCCTGCAGTGGTATTCAAACTTTCGGGTTCACGTACCCCCAGATATAGATTCTCTTCAACATTCTACCCCTCCCATAAAGCAAACTATACATATTCTATAATCTTCATCTAAATTAAATGAGATAAATTGCATCCAGAGTTATTAAAAATATGTAGTATTTTTCCAATTTATTAACCTCCAAAGATGTATTCATGTACTCCCGAGGGATCCACCTACCCCAGGTTGAATACCACCACACTAAGGTGTTGAGGATGTACAGATATCCTGTTGTTTTTTTAACAATTCAAATCGAGTATATACTTTTACTTTTCCATTCTATTAATTGGGGCCCAAATGCTCTGCTATACATTATGTGCTTATGTTGGGTTTTGGTTAAACAAACGTTAAGGAATGGATATGATAAGATACTTTTAAACTATAACTATAATAATCTTTAACACTTCAAATATTTAAAATTTATTTTGTATATGGCTAATTCGTAGAAGGTTATTGAAAAATTTATTTCAATTTCATTCTTTAAGCCTTCCTTCCAATGACATTACTATACTCTAAATCAGCTTTTAATTTTTAATGTTGGAAAACATTCCCAACCAGACACCCCTTACTGTCATCTCTGAAAAAGAATGTATTTTATTTTAGGAAAGGCGGTAGCCCTGGGGAGACTACCGACCCTCGAGCCAAGTCCTCAACATAGTTTACGTTGCCCTTGTGGGGTGAGGGGGGGGGGAGTATGGGTTGCACGCTCTGGGGACTAGGTTGTAATAATATTTTCAGAGTAACAATCAATAGTTCAATGCTCTCCTGGGACTTGACTTCTGAACGGTTGGTTTGTTCGTGAAGTCTAAGAAAGTTAATATATAAATGAGAGATGGAAAATATTCTGTTTTAAAAATGCTCCCCATAATTTTACTCAAAATATTTCAGGAACATTTTTCCAACTGTTTAAATGAAACGAATGCAATCAAGATATTCTAAGTTTTAAATTATACACTTCAGTTTATTTTATTTCAAGTACTTCAACATTATAAACGTGAAACTAAATAAAATAAAGTTGTCCTTGGTGCTCTTGGGGTAAAGTGCTCACCTCAGGACCCGAAGTTGATGGGTTCAAACCCAGCCTGGGTCGACGAATTATTCTTGAGCGTTAAAAATCCGTAGTACAACTTCCTTCGAAGAGAAGTTAAGCCGTTGGTCCTATGATGATTGTGGCCTGTAAAAGACCCCTGGAAATTGTGTGAAATACCCTTCCCCCCCAAAATTGGTAGGCCCTTTAAAAAAAACTACAACTAAACAATGACCGATATTTCAGTTTTCTCCTCGTATTCGTGTACTGACTGCAGAGCTATGCGGTTGGCTCTGTCACTAACATCGGAATTGCTGTAGATCACATATGTCAATATTTCAATACTATAATCAAATTATGAAAATTGAAAAATGACACCTGGACACGGGAATCGAGCCCGGGACTTTTGGCATAGTACGCCAATGCTCTATCCACTGATCTATCCAGGAATCGTCCCACGCACAGGGTCATTCTTCACTCATATTTTAAGGCAGAGTCTGTGGTGGACGTGCGGAAATCGTGACTGGTTATCTGATAGCTCGTGTTCTTAATAAAATTACACATTTGTAGCCGACGGTTTCCGCACGTCCACCACAGACTTTGCCTTAAAATATGAGTGAAGAATGACCCTGGGCACGGAATGTTTCCTGGATAGCTCAGTGGTTATAGCATTGGTGTACTAAGTCAAAGGTCCTGGATTCGATTCCCGTATCTAGGTGTCATTTTTCAATTTTCAGAATATGATATCTAGATGGAGAACTCCTCACTAAAAAGTATAAATAATAGCTTTGGCTATTTGATTCTTACTATAACCAAGGTCTTGTGATAATCGTTGCAGGACACATATAACTGAGAACCATAAGGTTCTATCGCATTCTAATTCTAAGTGAGTAGCTTGTGGGCATAATCACAGGAAACTTATAGAAGAACAACACCTTGTGGTGATAATCACAATCAACTTCCAGAGGAATACCTTCTTGTTATAATCAAAACCAACTTCTAAAAGAGTAGCTTGTGGCCTTCATCACACCCAATTTCTAAAGGAGCTTTTTATTTCATGGATACATTAATTTTTAAAGTCACATTAATTTGTAGAATTTAGTAAGCGCCTTAAATATTACTATGCAAAAATAGTCCATGCAAAATATATTAAGAATAAGCTTTCTCAAATATTTTTGTTGCTAATTTAAGAAAAAATATGTTTGTATGATATTTATCATATTAGCACTAGAATATTAATATTAGTGTGCTGAGTACTTTTAGAAATATCAATTATGGAGGGAAGTGTTCAAACTAGTAGTGATTTTAAGAACATTTGAGCTGCACGGATTTAAAAAAAATGTAATCTATCTAGCTATATTTGAGTGCAAATGAACTATGCCTTATTAATTATGCTTTCCTTATTTTTGATGTGTCTTATTTATGTTAAATATGGATTTTTCAATGTTCTAGAATACATAATAGTATACTGTACCTTTTATACCTAACTAACAAAATGCATACAGTTGATTAAACAAAATTTCAAGAATTTGATCTGGTTACTTGACTTTTAATATATGACCAATTATTTTAATTATTGTATATATATATATATTATTTTTTGATTGGTTCACAAAATAATATAATTGATATACAAGTAAGACATTTTACATAAAAATAGTCAGGCAACAAAATAGCGCTATGTAACTACATACATTCTATATAAAATTGTTTTGTAAAAATCACATTTTTATGCACGAAAGTAAAAAGAGGTGTGTGTAGACTTTTGGTTTCACCATGTATTATTTTCTCTAGTTAATGATTTCAATAACTTAGTGACTTTTTTTTTTGCTTGGCAAGCAAGTCTTTTCAAACTTTTATTCTAGTTTATAAAGTGTGGGGGTTTAAATAAAAAATTGTTTGCGATGCTTGTTTTGTCCGGGCCAAAACTAATGGTGCAAAGAATAACTAAGAGAAATGTTCAAACCAAGAAGTGTAAAAAAGGAGTCCTTCATTCTCAAAGGCGCTACAGAAATACGTTCTGGGAGATGATTGTTCGAAAACACTTTCTATCGTTTGTAATAGGCAAAGCTTTAGGGAATAATTATTTTATAATGCTCTGTATACTGATTACTGAACACAGCTAATGGCATTATTCCCTTTCTCTGCGTTTATTATTAATTCGACAAACTTAATATTCTTTTCTAAATTTCTAATCTAATTTTTCATTCAAACAATACAAAAATAGAACTTACCCAGGCTTCGCACATTTCAGATCAGATTTAAAACTATTAAGAGCTAAATAACAGTAAATTAATATGTAGGATGGTATTCATTCTTTGTAAACACACAGCTGACAGCTATGACCACTTGATTTGTAAGCGTCTAGAACCCTTACACAGAATCTAACTAAACTAATGGGAGGTTGAAGGAAGAATTTACCTGTTTCTGTGGCCATATGGTCTAAGGTGTCATCCTCATATTAGACTAAACTGCTGGTGACAGGGATGTCGGGGTTAGAATCCCGATTCGGTGTACTAAAAGGTGGTTTTACACTCTCCTTCCATATAAATGTGGTTACACTTCCTATAAATTCAACCTTCCTTATCTATATCTCACTAGCGCAATTGGTACATATGCGTACAACCAGAACAGATAGTAAGACGCGGTGCTAAAACAAAGGAAAAAGATATAGTTTAGAGGAAATATACCCGCATCTTCTGTAGGGGGAATAGAAAACAAAAAAGGGAAAATCCATCCTCAGAACATTCTGACAATATTCGAGCACCAACTGCCGCGATATGTTCTCGGGAAACCGCTTGATATATCGGTAATTAAATATGGTTTATATTAACACATTTTATAGCTTTTATCTCCACAAATTAAGATGATACATTCAAGAAATTGCCACAATAGCATCCACGTTTCTTCATCGCGCTCGTTCTCTTAGAACACCTCGTTAACAAGTCCAGAAAAACTAATTACCCCCACCAGTTTCCTGGATATAACATCAATTTTGATACCGAGAGCTGCTGAACTCTTGCGAGCACAAGCAAAACTAATTTTTTTTAAATAAATCAAAATAAATACAGTTTGTAAATTAAATATGTTGCTCTCTTTCTCGCACTCACACTGCGAGGTTTTTTCTTTAATAATTACTAGGGCTAGAAGCAAGCCAACTGGATGTTCCTAACCCGTAGTCTTTGCACGTGTACGGAAGTTTAGCAACAACAGTACAGCGCGACTAGTAAATTTGACACAAACTGAATTTAATTACTCCAAAAGGCTATGCAACAAAACAGGATCATTACACAACCTGTCCGTCCCTGGTGAACGGACTGGATGGAATCGATGTCCTTGTCCGTGTTCCCGCCAATGCAGGATATTAGAAGTAATTTCATATATTAAGTTAGCGTCTCAAGTAACGAAACAATGGCTATTCTTCACACGTATTCAGTTGTTGTGTGCTCGTATTTTCTTAAGGAATGATTGCAGGATACGTGAGCTAAAGTCCGTATTTTCGAAATCTTAGTGACCAAAAGCTTTTTTTTTTTGTCAAAATAAATCAAATATAGTCCCAGTACATTAAATTAGTTTAATTTTCTTTATATTGTAATCTCAACCGCTCTAGTATATTTGTAATGAGCATCTAGGTATTTGACCACAAATATTTAAATGAAGAGGAAAAGTCATGAACATATCCCGCAATGTAATAACAGATATTACAAAACGGTTAAGATTATGAATACATAAAATTAGACTAGTTTTATCTAATGAAGCAATACTTAATTAATTTAATCCAATTTTTGTTTGCTATAGAAACTTAAAAATATGGATCTTAACTTTCCATCACTTCCCTCTTAGCTTAGACTCCCCTTTAACTAGCAATTGAAGATAGCAGCACAGTCTAGCATTGTCACGTGTGTGTGTATGTGTATGTGTGTTTCGCACGTTTAATACAGGATGTTTTAGTGGGAAGTCCCACATTTTAATTTGTAATAAATTTGTGGCCATGGCTGTAGTTAAATGTACTCTGCATTAAAATCGCGCGCACAATCTAGGAGTTTTTTTTAGATGGCATTGGTGTTGACTTTAACGGCTGCTCTCGGGTTAGCTCGTCAGTATTCGCGATTATTTCGTACACTGTCTAGAAGTGCGTGTTTAGCGAGAAGAATTAAGGGATCACTAATTCCGTTACTGTCACACAAAGGAACGGGAACATTTTAATGACCTTCGTGGAGGAACTAGATGACTTAGATCTTAGGCAGGGGTACCTTTAGCAGGATCGTGCCAAATTCCACGTCTCTCATGAGTTCATTGCGCTCCTCAACAGCTTCTTCGTGGAACGTGCTAGCTTCAGAAACCTTTCAGCACTTGATGTAGTTATGAGTAAGTCACTTATAAACCACTCATTTACAAGCATTTACGTTACTATTTAGTTATTAAGTAAAGCAATTTACTTATTTAAAAAGTGGGACCTATCACTGAAACATCCTGTAGTTTGTAGTAGCCATAATATTAGGGTGGGAGATCTTGTAGCTTGTATAAAAGGGATGGCGTCTAAAACTTCTGTAAACCTTGTTCCAAAAAAAGACGGTCATTTCCTACGTATTCTAGTGGAAGTGTTCACACCGAGTGCGTTACATTCACGCACTGTTGAAAGCAATGCTGGTCATTGCGTAGCCTGTACACATACTCTGAGTTAAGGTGAGAATATGTCAGTGTTTTTTGCAGTTTTTATAGCAAAACATGTTTTTTAGCCAAAATAAATAAAATATTGCTCCAGTATCGACATAGAATTTAGTTTTCTTCACATGTTGATATCAAAAGTTGTGGAATATTTCTCATGAGCATAACAGCATTAGATGATCAACTTTTTAAAATAAGAAAGAAAGTTGTCATTACATTTCAGCACATCCTTGACAGATATTCAACAAATGTTGATAACACTATTTGACAAAAATCAAACTATATTTCTACTGGGGAATTATTCTATTTATTTTGAACAATGACATGTCTTGCTATAAAAACTGAGAAATCACTGTCATTTTCTCAGGTCCCCTTCCACTTAACCTGAAGCATCATCTGGACGCGTCTACTACGGGTAAAAAAATCCATGGTTTAAGCCCGCAAGCGAGCTATACTGACCAAGCGGCCGCCACCTTTTGGCGAAGATAGTGCCAACATTTGCTTTTAGAAGGTACTATGAGGTCAGTAAAACGAACACTCCAGCCGTTAATCTTAGTTTTCTAGACCGTAGTTTCTACCTTTTCATTAAAGTAGTTCCTCACTTGTCTTCACGAGGCTGAGTTGACCCCGTTCTAGATCCACAGATTCACAGAAAAATATGAAAGCGTTGGGGATCGAGCCCTGGACCTCCGGATCTATAGCCAGGAACTTTGACTACTATATCACAAATGTGATCGGGTGTACGCAAATTAATTTTTTTAAAGCACCTAAACATTATACTTGACAATTATTTGAATATTAAACACTCAGATTGAACTATTAATGAACACTCTGGGTACATAGTTTGTAGTTCTAAAAAAAATATTTTGTTGGGGAATAATAACTATATCTTTATTGTTGTATAAATCAATTTACAATATGATTATATGGGTACATTAATTTTAAAAAATCTTTACTCTTACCTAGTCTTGTAACGAAAACAGTGATAGTTTCACAGTGGCCACTTTACACGACACTAGGCAGTTTCCAGTAATTTAAAAATCTGACACTACCTTTACTGGGTTGTTGTCATTTAAAAAAGAAAGTATAACCTTTGTATTTAGTATGTTGTCCTTTATGTTTAGGTTTAAGTTGTGGTGAATTAAAATTTAAATCATAATATTGCCTTTTGATATATTTACTGAGAACATTATTTAAATATGTTTACTAGAGAAATTTAATATACAAATTTGGTATTTACTTAATTTAAAAAATATTTTAACAATGTTATTCATTCTTGTTAATACTATTCCAGTGCGTGTAGCATGATGAGCCTAAACTTGGTTTTCAATTTATTAAACTGTTTAAAAACACTCAAATAGAACCCTAGTTGGTCATACTGGATTTTTAATTAATTAAAATAACTTCACTACGTTGGGTAGTAAGATGATGAGCACACGTTAATAAATACATTGTGTAGTATTAATACCATAGAGTTCTTGTTGGTAGACTGAAAAAACACACAACAATGAAGACATTATGCAATATTAAACAAAATAATACTTTATTGCAAACTCTATGAATACAAAACAATGAAGGCATTGTGTAATATTAATCCAAAGAACTCTTAATTGCAAACTCTATGAACACAATGAAGGCACTGTGTAATATTAATCCAAAGAACTCTTAATTGCAAACTCTATGAACACAATGAAGGCACTGTGTAATATTAATCCAGAGAGTACTTGATGGTAGACTGGATAAACACACAACAATGAAGAAAGTGTGCAATATTTATCCATAAAATGCTTGATTACAGATTGTATGAACGCACTGCAATGTAATACACTCGTTGTGAGCCCATAGCCCAATACGGAGAGCTATATATTGATATTCTAACGATTGTACTGTACATTTAGAACAACTTTTATAAATTACAAATATATGTTTTTCTGACAAAATTTTAACATATTATTAGTATATAGATATTGATATTATTTATCAAAAGTGACAACTAAAGATCGCATGACTTGACGTGTAAGCACGTGGAAGTAGAATCTAGTAGCTTCTTATAGCTGTTAGATGTGTACATTAGAAGTTCGGGATATATGTGACCGCGTGTGGACTTGTTGCCACACAACCCATTGTACTCGGTGTTCGAGGTCATTGAGGTGGGAGTGCAGGGGATGAGAGAAAAGGTAGGTGTTTTTGCGATTTTTATAACATCACTTTTTTTTTTGTCAAAATAAATCAAATATTGCTTCAGTACAAATACTATATAGGGTTTAATTTTCTTCGCATGGCGGTATCCACAGTTGTTGAATATCTGTCAAGGGAGACCTGTAATTTAATGACAACCTTTTCTCTTCATTTAAAAAGCTGGTCATCTACTACCGCTATTCTTATGACATATATATGTCACAGGGAAAGTAGATTGTTAGGGAGAGTTGATTTGGCCTAGGTAAAGTCGACTCTTACTGGAGAATCTACTTTTACTGTAACAGATACATTGAATGTTGAGGTCAATACGGGGAGAAAATCAAGCTCTATGTCTGTACTGAAGCAATATTTTACTTATTTTTTTCCAAAAAAAATTTTCTATAAAAATAACAAAAACAATGGCCTTTTATCGTGTTCCCTTCATCCCCACCTTAAGGGGGTCTTAGTCCACATTATCAGGAGGTTTTATTTGCCAAAAACCATACGGCATAGATTTCATGGAAAAAAATATTAATTTGATGTTTTAGTTGAATAATATAAACCATGATTATTAAATTGTAGCTTCTGTAAGAATATTTGTATTGCCATAATCTCAAAATTACTGTAATTAAAGTTAAATTTTATTTACATGCAAGGCTATTTGGTTTGCATCCCTCGCAAACGAAATTATACTAAGTTATTAGTAAATGTACTCGTAAAACAATAAATGCCATAGTGTTAGAATGAGTGCCTTAGAGGAGAAAGGAATGAGATAAAAATTTCAATTTTCTGTGCTTTGAGTTTTAATTACCCGTTCTGGTTAATCTCATATTCATCACTGTGAATGGAATAGAGATTAGAAAGGCAGAGCTCAATATGAGTTTTATCCGCATTTGCGTGGAAGGAGAGGGAGGCACACCCTGGGCACACCCTGGGTACACCCAGATAGGATTAGAGCCCTGACCTATAAGTTGTTATTAAACCAAACTAGACTAGATTGAAGTCTTTGTCTGTCTGCGCAGGCAAAAATAGATAAATAGAGGTAATATGTAAAAGTTTGGTTTGACTGAGAAAGTTGTGAATTTCAAAACTAATATATTACATATATATGATTTAATATAATACATATTTATAAACTCATAAATAAAATACTAAAGCAAGTATTTAGAAATGTTAGTTATTTTATGAAGGACTTCCTTTAATATTAGGCCTATTATTATTTGAATTAAAGGCTGGTTGACCCCAAAAAAAACATGAGCTAGCTAGACCCTAAGGCAATAACATTAGGAACATAAATATTTGGTTATATTATAAATCATTTTTAAAACAATTAAAACAATGGTCAAAAAATAATATTATATTTAAGGTCGTGTGTAATAAATTGTAAAGAATTTATCCAAAAGAAATGTGACATTAGCGCCTAGCATACCTTTAGGTAGGCGATCTAAGATACTTTCCAGTGTTGCGGGTCAGTGGTTTCTTTTAATCAGGGGGTGTTCTATTATAAGCTACGGTACAAAATGTTTGTTTACGCTTTGTCTCCTAATGCCCCGCACATACAGACGATGTTTTCGTAAATAATTAATTCTGAATAAAGTACATGTAAACTCAAACGTGTGTCAGATCAACAAAACAGATATTAGCAAAACACAAAGATATCATATAAACGCGATAGTAATTTATTTGTAGTGTACGTTCAATCTCGATGTTAAAGTTCAGACGAATGCTCATAATAAGTACAAGTAGAGTTGCATAAACAAATTGAACATTGAATTCTTTCTATCCGATCGTTTATTTGGCTGCAAAACCACTAAGTTTGTAAATCCACTGCATTAAAATGAATTTGGGGTTAAATATCAACAAATCATAAAAAATCCTCGGCTAGAGTTTCCCCAAAAACATTGGGTTAAGATTCTTACTTGTTTGAAATGTGGAGATAAGCTATTAGTCTAGGTATCTGGTGACAAACTGGTCAACATCGTTGTTGATATTCTCAGTTGGAACGTAGGTGAGACAGACTCCTAGTTCAGACATCCTGGTCAATAATCAACATTATAGTTGATATTCTCAGTCGGAACGTGGGGGAGACAGACTCCTAGTTCAGACATCCTGGTCAATAATCAACATCGTAGTTGATATTCTCAGTCGGAACGTGGGGGAGACAGACTACTAGTTCAGACATCCTGGTCAATAATCAACATCGTAGTTGATATTCTCAATTGGAACGTAGTATAGCAGCTAAACAATCCCCTGCTAGTTGGAGAGATAAGGAACAAACTAGTTTAGCAGCCTAAGAGACCATCAGGGAGCTATGAAAGAGACTAGCTACCCTCCCTTCTCCTACCCCTCCCAGGTGTGGTATTACGGGTCGGGGTGAGACCTCTTGACCCACATCCTACCAGCCTTTCTCTCACGAGTTGTTTCAATGTTCGGCACGAGTAGTGAGTCCCAGATGAGCACATAACTAGCGTCACCCAAAGCACCCAAAGCACCCCTGCGACTGTAAACAGCTATAAATAATGTCATTTTCTCACCTCCACGTGAACAAAGTGTGCTCCAAACATTTGATGTTCTCAAGCTAGTTGTGGACGTGACTTCACAGGGTTGTTAGTGTAGTATTTCTGTAAATATAGTCCTACGTGCGTCCACCGTCTTAGTGACAATACAGAGGAAGGCGGCTGATTGTATTCAATATAAATGTACTGAAAGGAAAATGGTTAACCATTTAGGAAATACCACCTCAGTACGCCCGCTCAGAATCGAATCTAATCCCCTCCATTGAATATCAATACGCAGGTACAAGTTAATTTAAATTAAAAGAATAATTTAGATTTAAATTAATTAAACATCTACGTTACCGTCAAGCCAGAACAAATGATACTAGTGCCTTTGTCATTATGTTCACAAGTGGTAAGTCCCTTTATAAAATCTGAAAATTGAAAAATGACACCTGGACACGGGAATCGAACCCGGGACCATTGGCTTAGTACGCCAATGCTCTAACCACTGAGCTATCCAGGATTCGTCCCGTACACAGGGTCATTCTTCACTCATATTTTAAGGCAGAGTCTATGATGGACTTAGCGGAAATCGTCCCGGGTTCGATTCCCGTGTCCAGGTGTCATTTTTCAATTTTCAGAATATGATATCTAGATGGTGTAATTCCCACTAATAAGCATAAATAATAGCTCTGGCTATTAATTCCTTTATAAAATGTTCAAATCATAATAACCGCTAATTTAGCTGTGGCTGATATTAATTAGAGCTTTATAGAGGTGACCTGGTGGTCTAGGGGTAAGGTGTCAGACTTCTGTGCTGAAGGTCCGGGGTTCAATCCTCGGTCCCGGCACAAATTTATCTGATTACCAAACCCTTCCTTCACCTCTGACAAGATGTGTATTAATCACAACTTGTGAATGTGAGGAATGCCAGGCCTCTACCGTGGTTCGGATTCCACGTTAAACTGTAGGTCCTCCATTTCATCTCACAATCACCCTACCATTACACATTAGCGTAAGTGCGTATAACCCGAACGGGTAGTAAGACGCGGTGCTAATAATAATAATAATAATAATAATAATAATTAGAGCTTTATAAATCATGTAGGCCTAATAATGTCAAGACTAATGCCAAGATAATCTTAGAGTAGGCCTATTTGAATTACACCTTCTCTCGAGACCTAAAACTTATTTATTAGACTAACTTATATTGAATATTTTAACTAAAAAATATACCTGTGAATGGAACCTTTTGCTTAGCGAGCCAACACTCAACTATTGACCTATCCCGGATTCACGGCATGCTCAGGGTCGTAAGTCACTTATACATAGTCTTAGGTAGAGTCCGTGATGGACGTGTGATTCTAATTGTACCATTAACAAGTTTAATTATTGGGATCTACAGTAAGTCTAGTCTATGGCAAGAGTAACGCCTTAGAATATGCGGCCACCAATGCAGATGAAATTATTTGAGATAACTCATTAAATAAAAGCGCTTGTACTGTTCTTATTATATTTTTATTTGTTTCACGACGCAACACAATGATTTGATAAAAATTTATACTGATATTAAACACTAAAGATATGTTTTCTCACTAGAAAATGGTAATGTCCGTAATCATCCGTTTGCAAAGCATTATGGCCCAACGTATATATCTGCTAGCATATGAATTGCTGCGCCCCTCAAACATATTCTGCTATATTTTCATTGAATATGGGAGTTAGCTTTATAGTTGCACGTCGAAAGGATACCATCCATGTTAACATCGAATAATACATTGAAACATCTTTGATTGGATTGGAATTTGTTTTATATGTGGTCTAAAAGATTCTCAGTTGTCTGTAGTTAGCTGCGATATCTTATCTTTGTTTCATTCATTTGTGTTGAATTTTTTACCAATTTATCTCTAAATATACGTGCAGTTTAAATAATACAACATTTATTGAAGATATATAAAAAAAGGAGTTTATTTTGTATGAGTATTAAAAAAAGCTACCATAAATTATTTTTTTAATAATTAATAGACAAATATAATTTAAACAGACTGCCTCTGTGGTATAGTGGTCAGAGTTCCTGGCTACAAATCCAGAAGTCCCCGGTTCGATCCCTGGAACTGTAAAGCAGTGGATCTGGAAGGGGGTCAGGACAATCGAGGAGATAATTGAATAAAGAAATAGCAACACCAGTTTAGAAAACTGAGATTAAAGGCACAAGGGCTCGTAGTGCTGACCACATGACACTCACACTATGGAAAATATAATTTAAACAATGTCATCGTATTTTCTTTTCAAACATTGCGTCTTACTACTTGTTCAGGTTATACGGATATATACTAATTACGCTAATGAGCTGAGCATAAGGAATGTGGAATCTAGAGGGAGTATACACTAATTTGCGTGGAGGTAAAGTGGAAAAACATTTAGGTAAAACTACCCTCAGTATATTCGACCGGAATTTGAACTCCGATCTCACTGTAATCGGAAGTATAGTCTATTGTGAGATTGACTGACGCTTTATACCATGCAGCCACCAAAGTAGGTAATATCATATTAAATAACATTATGAACTCTAATTTCTTTAAACATAAAATACATGATGCATTATAAAAAAGTTACATAAGTAATTATTTACACTTTACACCCTTGAATTCTCACATGTTAAAAGTAAAACGTTAATAAAATGATATTGCTTACGTCTGGTTACTAAGTCAACGCTTTTCATAGGATTTTTTTTCATTAATATGTGCAAAAACTTAATTACATGTTCGAAAATAATAGTCTTGTTTTCATTCAAACACAATAAATAAACCATCTTAGAAGTTTCAGGGGAAACATTGATTTACTATCGATACTATCTGATTTGAAAATTGAGTGTCCAAACATCTATAAACCGAAATCCAAACATGGATGTTTAACAAAATTATGTCAATGTATCTCTACTAAGTATTATACATTCCACGCTTGTACTATGGAAGTTTTTTTTTATTATTTCAGCGCTGACAGTTCAGCAGGCCTTACCTACACTCACCGCTTATCATTTATTAACAGTAATCTGCTTTAATAGCTTCCATCAACTGATGAGGATTTTTAGCTCTACATTTCACAAAACCACTGAACCAGGATTGTGTAAATATGAATCGAGAATAGGATTACTGAGCAGGATCTGCACTGATGTTTTTAGTGAGTAATATTTTCCACCTGAGCGTGGAAAACAAACATTAGGCCTATGTTTAGGGGCAATAAATACGAAGTGTTTTTGGTCTATAAAAATAATGCGAAACTCTCTAACTCTCAAGAGCTTACTAAAAAAAAAATTTAGGTTTGATATTTCCAGAAGTTCTAAAATTGTAAGTGCTGAAATTTTTAAGTAGCATAGAATAACTATAATGAAGCCATTAATACTTGAATCAACATAATTAGGCCTACTATACATTTAAAATCTAAATATTAAAATATTATGGAACTAGATTTTTAAACAATTTAATATAATTATGGGAGGAATATGATGATAAACTATTTTGGCGTTTTCCAATAATTAGTTTTATTAGTAGTTTAAGAACATAATATTTACGAAAAATTTAACATATTCCATGATAATATTAACTAGACAAGATAGTATCATTTAAGAATATTTCTAGAACCACAAACTGAAAATAGATAACTGTCCTTGAGCAGTTCCGGATTAAGGGGGTGGGGCAGTTTGCAAATAAATTTGTCTTTTGAAGGGCCTTGACTCCCAGGCCAAAGGGGGGCCTGGAGACCCTAGATCGGCAAATGTTTGAAAATTGGATACCCCAAGAAAATAATTGGAGGGGTACTCATCTAAAATATTTTTAAATTAAACTTCTCAATAATATATTTGGAGTGGTCCTCCTCTTTAAGCTTTTCAAAATTTGGATACCTAGATGCTATTTTAAGTGATTCCCTTCCAGTTTTTTAAAAGTATATTTCTCTAGAAGCTATTTAAAGTGTTCCTTCTCCATTTTTTTTATTTGAATGTCCTTCGAAGCTATTTAGAGTGGCTTTTGCCTTGAAAGTTAGATTACTATTATAGATGATATTTGACGTGGTTTTCACCTGGGGAATTTTTAACTTTGATAGTTTTAGAAGCTATTTGAAATGGTTCTCACCTGGACTTTTTTTTTAATCATGTGCATTCAGAAGCTATTTACATTGCAGTTCTTAAAGAAAACGTTGGATAATTGAATGCTCTCGGGAATTGTTTGGAATAGTCTTCCCCTGGTAATTTTAAAGATTGGGTGCCTCTAGAAGCTATTTGAAAGGGTCCCCAAGTGGAAATATTTATAAAATTAGATGCCCCTAGAAGAAATTTCGATTTGTCTTCAACAGAATATATAAAAAAAATTAATGCCTCATAATCAGGGCCAAGATTTTGATGACATGTCATCTTTTTTTGGTTCTTTACAGATAATCCTCAATTTTAGAAACATTTTATTCTCAATCCCCTGGATGCGAAAACATTTTTTATAAGTTATTATTTAGTCTTTTTTTTATAATTTTTAATATTTTTTGTCAGTTGAGCATAATATATATCGGTGGCGGTGGTTCATCCTAAATGTTGTTTAACCGACGGCGACGCAGACAATTTTGAAATATTTATGGCTACCGACTTTACAACAGTCGTTTGTTTGTTTGTTTGTTTTGGTCGATTGAAAGTGGGACTGTGGTGCTATTTTCAACTAACGTCCTATTTTTAAATAAAAAAAATTCATGAATACACCTATCGTTGAATCATAACTATTTAGCAATAAATAAAACGAGGATTTAAATTTCGGCCGTTGAAATAAAATATCCTAGTGATGCTGAAAAATGGAAGTGAAGAGAACCGAAAACCTCAATATTTTTTCTGAAAAGGCCTATTAGTGTTGCAACTCTAGATAAACTGTCATTGTTGAATTATAATCAACATATATTCACACAGGTAATAGGTCTATTCCGAACGTTTTGTCTAAGCCCACTGCTTATTATTAAAGAACTCATTATTATTGTTTATTGACACCCATGCAACACATTAACTGACAATCGCTTCTGATAAAGGATAGGAGTATTTGGCTCGTTTTTAAATAGCCCGGAGCCCCCAAATATCTTAATCTGGCACTGGCCTTGAGATAATATGTAGTCACATAATATTAATTATATTATATTAATAATGCGTATAGCCTATAGATACTATGCTAAGAAAAAATCGTTCGTTGTCAAATAAAAATAAGATATGTCTTGTCCAAAATAAAATAATCTTTGATAATGACATATCATTTAATTAGGAGAATATATTATACAAACGAAGAAGAACTATTCTAAACGAGGCATTTTTGGAAAAATTTGTGAAAAAAAAAAGTTTTTCCCGTTTTGGGCTCCAGCGTCACTCAGGAGATACCGGTGGACTCCTCTTTGCCCCTGCTCAGCTCCTCCCCCGTGATTCTCTCGATCACGTCCTAAGCCTATTAGGGAGCTGGAATCTGGCCCAAGAGAGATAGAGGTACTGATTGGTTAGCAATTACTATCAGTTGAATTAATTGTGTTTAGCTCCTTCCTCGGGTCTCCAAGGATTCATGCTGACTTGCCAGTAATATGATCTATCAACAACACCACACTTCCAATTTCATATATATATATGTGTGTGTGTGTATGTATGTGTGTGTGTGTATGTATTATCTGATACCTTAGCCCAGTCAGTAGCGTGTCTGTCTACTGAGCTAAGTGTCCCGGGTTCGATTCCCAGCATGTCCGAAAAATGTATCATTGGTTAAATGTAGGTTTACCCTTTCTCAATGGTGAATTAATGGCTGGGGACTGGATGTTGTGCTTATTCTAGTCTTAAGATAGATTATAAAACATATGAAGCTACAACAGTCCTCGCAAACCGGTGGTGAAAAAAATATTGCTTGAATAAAAAACTGATCCTGGCCACAGGCTGGAAACAGTAATGGATTTAAAAAAAATATAGATGTTAATTAGTTTGAATATTTAGGAAAAATTTTAGCTCACAATAAAGATCGTATATTGTAAAGTAGGAAAATAATACATACAAGAGATGCATGCTATTACTCGGTCAGTAAGTTGTTGACATCTCGCCTGCTGTCAAGGAATGTAAAAACTCAAGAGTATACAAAACAATAAATTCACCGGTTCTCTACGGGCGTGAAACATGGCCTTTTACCCTACATGACGAAAACAAGAAGCTTAGGAAGATATTTGGTTTAAAAAGGGGTGAAGCTACTGTGTAATGGAGGAAGTTACATAATGCTGAGCTTCATACCCTATGCTCATCACCAGATAGTTTTAGGATAATGACTAGCAAACCCAACGGGAAGATACCATTAGGAAAACTTAGACGCAGATGGAAGAATATAATTAGAGTGGATCTGAAAGAGATAAGGTGTAATGAGGTGGACTGGATAGAACTAGCTCAAGATAGGGATAGGTGGCATAGTTTTCTAAATGCACCAATACATTTCCGAGCTACTAATTCCATAGAGTAAGTAATTACACATTACATAGATTGGGAGTGTTATTTTAAAATACTAGAATGAGACACTTACAGGATATACACATACACCTCTCCACCTTAACAAGATACATCATCTGAAATCCCGTTCGTTGCGATCCTGCCATCTTGGCTCACCTGCCCACTGGTGCGGGGGCTACTAACATACAGCCTAGCCTGTACAGGAGAGATAACCCGGGATTCCATCGCCCACAGCGGGCTCCGACGTGACTTCCCCCGAAGTTGTGGAACTATACGGGCCATTTTAGTCATTTACTCCATTAATTATGCTGCCGAGGGCTAGGAGGGGGTCATAGAAATTAGTGTGGGGAACACCTCCCCCCCAATGACCTCAACCCTTGACTACCTACCACTGATAAATTTCAGAGACACGCTTGAATAACTAAATTAGCTGACATTAAGTCAGGTTAGTTAAATTACATTTGTAGCAACTTTACCTAGATTTATTACCTCCCCCCGTGGTTTCTAGACGCTAATAGGATCGTGTCTTGGGGTAAACTGCTGGGGGTAGTTGACTACTTGTCGAAATACCTTAGTTTGATCACGAATAAGGCATACCATATCATACCTTTTTGGAAAAAGTACTATTCGCTTTTGTATAGTATGTCAGTCACATTGGTTTTTAGAGGCTGAGAGTCGCTGAGAAGATTGATTTAAAAAAATATGATGTTAAAGTTATTAATTTTGTCTGTCCCATCATAACCTAATCTGGCCACATTCAGAAAAAAAAAAGTTAAAATAAAGTATGGGGGTCAAGATGCAACCAAAACATCGATACATAATCAAAACATCGATACACAACCAAAAACAATATTAAACTTATAAAGGAGATGTTAAATTATTTAAATATACTATTTTAATAGCAGAAAAAATGAATAATAATCATTATAATAATAAAATGGGGGCTCATGTGAACTAGGAATAAAGTAATTAACTCAGACATGTTTTGAGTAATCTTGCAAAAAGTCCACCCACAGGACATTGCTCTTACACTTATTTAATTTTGCTGTCCGATTTACTACTTTAAAAATAACAACCAACTTTATTGGGCATTTTTAGATTTGACATTTTATTTTATAATGTAAAGACACTTCAATTTTTAGTAACGTTTACTATACTTGTTTATGATATGTTAAACCTACCAATGAGAAATAAAATTATTTAAAATTTTGGACTAAATTTAATATTGTCAGTGGTAAATCGACTGTATGAGCCTGATATTCAGTCCATGGGCCCACTGAGACAATTATAAAATATATTAATTAATATTCTATACAAGACAGAAATTATAGTATATCTAATGATAAAAGATTGTAGTATCAACTCTTGAAAAGTTGGCGTCTTTGATAAAAAAAACTGTTCATAGTGGTTGCTCAGCTCTTTGTTCCAAGCCTTTATGTAAATTATTTGTAATTAATTCCGTGGAGTGTGACTTTGAGTTCGAGGTGCGAGCTAGGCTAAAAGCATCTCACGTTGCCAACATCTCACGACCGAAACTTCACCAAAACATTTTTTAGAGTGGTAAAAAGGAGGTGTAATGTTAGAGGAAAAGAGGGATAAAGGAGCGATAAGTACATATCACGTCTTGTGTGTCCTCGGTGCAATTGTGGAAACATAAATAATTGTACAGGTGTCCATTAATTATTCATCCCTCTATACATCTTTATAAATTATATTATTTTAGGAGCTATTTAAACCGGTTTGCGATAATTAATAACACCATTCAAGAAATTTTTGTTTAAAACACATATGTAGTTAAATATATAACTAAATAAACCTGATAACTCCAAAAATGATGAATTTATTAAGGCTTATAATGGTGTAAAAATTTATAAACATCCTATATATTCACATCATTTAGCTCTCCTAATTTTTTCGTGTCGAGTTGGTACACTTTATTAAATTCAGAACGAAAATTTTCGTGAAGCGCTAGAATATTTACGAATGTTCATCTTAAAATAATAGGACGTAATTCAAAATTTGAAGGCTTAATAAATTGGATTTTCCTGTTTCGTATCTTTGATATCTTTAGTATCTTTTTTAATGCTTTGAGGCTGAATTTTATTTTTTGATATGTACAATTATTTACTAGTATGTTCAAAATACGAGCTATTAACGACTGTATATATTTGCCAGGAGTGAGGATAGTTTAAAAGAAGTGAACCTGTAATATCTTGAAGTAAGGATGAGAAAAACCAATAAATAACATCGAAAATATTCCTCAGTGGTCTTGATTCGAATCCCAACCTTCCCTTCATAAGCTACCTTTTTTACTTTCTCTCAACACCTCAGAGAGAAAGTATTGTGATCGTCAAAAAAATTGAACTCAAAATATTTTATAGATGTCAACGTTTCATGACCCCCTAAAATCAAAAAAATTATTTTCGCAATGGCGTCTGTCTGCCTGTCTCGAGCTAGAGCCGAAACTCTTTTAAAGATTGCGCTGAAATTTTGTATCTGGTGTTGTCATAAGGTCCCCCCGAGGGATTTTTGGAATTATATACCCAAACCTTAATTTAATGATAATTTAATGAAGGGCGAAAAGAGGAAAAAATCGATTTGATCGAAATTCACTTTAACGATTTTTATTAAATTTTATATCCATACACTATTTATCACTATAAACAATATGGCAGCTCTCATTTTCTCAGGGAAATGTGTTTGAGGATACTTTACATGAGAAATTTTCAAGTTTTCGTCATTACTCCGCAAATATTTGAGATTTGAAATAACTTATTATTGTAAAGTAGGCCCTACACTTAAAGTTAGAAATCTTTTATTTGAAATATGCTTTTATAAAACCAATGAATTTCTTAGCTATAAGCAAATATATATACATTTGAATTTAATTCTTATGCTCTTTGGTGAACAAAAATATTTGTCTTTTCTCAATTTTTCTATAAGTGTCCCTAGTTCCTAATACCATAGGTTAAGTATGTATCAATGAATATTATTTCATTCATGATTTTTGGTGTAGTGTTTCTACAACACTGTATAGACCTATTATTTAATTTCATAAATCTTACTAGTTCTTAGTAAATGTCCATTTTAAGATCAAAGCGAGAGAAAGTTTGTGCGCTGCACCGTAACATTTGTTAATTCTATCTAATACCAACAACCGGCCACCAGCTCTAGTATTTTATGAGTTGTTTAATAGTTTTGTATCTTAAATAAATCAAATACTACACTAGTAGCAAATTCATGCAAACATTAATTTCTTCACTCATAATGTCACTAATGTTTGGGATAATTTTTTTTTCAAATCACAAATAAATTAGCAGACACTAATGCAATTCAAGCTAAAAAAAAAGGATAGTTATTTAAATAAAATTACCGAGATACCAGATAGTTTCATAATATTCTACTACATAATGTAACCAAATAACTAGAGAAGAAATATATTTTGAATTAACTTAGCTTGGTGAAAACAAACATTTTATAAGATATAAATGTGTTGTTATATCTACGACACCAAGACAAATTTTCCCAGAAGTTTTAAAAATAAAGTTTTTCTTTTATCTTTTTACAAGCCAGTAAATAATATATATCTTTGTTTCCTAGCGAAACAGATTAGTTAATATTTTCACTTGAAACTTTTTCCCCTACAATTGTTTTAATGAATCAGTTCAAGATCAGAATCGTTTTCTTTGTATAACTTCTGTTTAGGATAAATGACCTGTCATGCTTTATTCCAATATAGCTTATTTTATAAGCTGTATTAGTTCAATCATAATGTAATCAATCAGTTAAGATAAGCCTACCTTTTTGTGCAAAGGAAGATTGCATTAGTATCAAGTCAAAATGTATATTAGGCCTACTAATGGATTAAAATTCCCATTAAAAACTAAACTAAACAAGAATGTTGTCGTATTAAAGAATTAAAAACATAATTAAAAATCTACTAAACCCATCTCCATTTCAGTGTTGTCAAGTGAACCCACAAATAAAACCATACTTTGATTCCATTTCTAGTTATATCGTAGTCTTGGTTCTAATTTCTACGGCAGTCAGCAGTAAGTTAGGCCCATAAGTCATTCATTAAAATTAACAAACAGACCGTTAAGTTGAATTTATGAATCTCACCATCTCAACTTTAGAGCAATTTAAAATGGAAGGGTTTATTTGCCTCTATGTTGAAAACTATATTTTCAAACAAAATAAGCCTTCTCTCTCTATTAAGTAAATCCTATCCTTACACGGTAGGTTCGTTATAAACTTTCTCCCCATAGTTGAAAAACTGCGTAAGTCAAATGCACAGAGATACGATGTACTTTACTTCTGACATGAATTTTCATTTCAAAGGATCGAGCTAAACAAGTTCTGCCTATAAAAAATGAAAATAACACTTCTCAGAAAAATTATTAGCGCCCAAGGTGGAAACAATCAAAATGGTGATTACACTATCAGCTGTGCGTCAGATTGATTATTAGAAACAACATATTATACTATGGTTAAAGTGGCACTTGCTAGATGACGTCGCTAGTCACAAGTCAAGGATTTATTGTGGGTTTTTTGTGTCCTACGTCTTACGTAAGAGGTCTGTATAATATAGCACTTAGACGTATTGTAGATGTTTAGAAATCTCGAATTATTTAAGAAGTTGTTTTATATCTATTAATATTGTTTTTAACAAAATAAAGGTGAACATTTTCAGCAGGTTTCTAACGATTTAAAAAGTTTTAGTTTTGAGTTTAAAGTTTAAAAAAACCCAACGACCATTTTACGTGAAAATTTGTACTTCCGAGATCAAAACAAAAGGTTACAAACCTATAGCGTTCTTCTATCAAATAAAGTAATGTTTTTATAGGATCAAAACAGACAATTTTAAGATGTGGGATTGTTTAATAGGGTTTTATTTGAGTTATCACATTAAAAAAAAATTCAAACTTAAAATTTTAAAATTAAAAATCTTAAAATTTTTAACTGGTCAGAAATTTCACTTACATTTTGGTAAAAACAATCTTAAAAACTATCAAAGCACATCATCAATAGTCCGGTATTTCTAAACGTCTACAACGCTTCTCAATATTCTACAATATAGACCTCTTAATACCCGTTCTTTACTATCCCCATATTTACACTCGTGGGGTAGAAATTAGGAGGGCATAGCTTAGAGGACATTTTAGTACATTTGTGTGAAGCGAGATGGGAGATACTATTTAGGAAGTACTCCCACAGCACACCCTTTATGGATTCATAATCCTCAGTCCAATATATTGTGAGAGTGATGCCATGCAACCACAGAGTCGAGTAGCATGCCCTATAAAATACATGTGATAGGTAATAAACATACCTGGGTATGTTGGGTTGGATATATCAATGCGCAGATCTCTGTTTAAGAGTCAGTATCTCCACACGCACAGCATAAACTCAAGTATGCACTACAGTCCAAACTATAATTAGTATTGTAGAACGTTAGCTTGCAAGTCTTTACTATGGAACATTGTTTGTAATGAGAGTAATGAAACCATTTATTCCCTTACAATTACAAAAATAAAACAGAATTAAACCTATTTAAAATCTGATCCAAATTCCACTGTGGTCAAATAAAAAGCCACACTTCGAGGCGATTTCTGTTTCGAGTGTAATATCTTATCCAACTAATTTGCAATGAAGCCTCACCCCAGTCCAAGCTACTAGGCGAATAGAAATCTCGAATAAGTCTTTATTTTAACATATAACTTTTTTTCAGCCCTCTTTAGCATAGTAGTTTGTTTTTAGTAAATTAGAAGTTAGAGAGGCAAAATGTGTCATGGTGGACGTAGAATGGGGAAAGTTTCAAAGGAGCTAAAAATCTAGAGCAGGGGCTCTTTACCTTAGATTCATGGAGTTTGTGAGGTTGGATAGGGAAATAATTAGATTTATTTTTACCAACTTATAGCTGAACCTAAGTATTTTCTCCAAATTATGAATGTAGGCATTAGACCAAATTAGTATAAGAAGTTTAAGTTTATCTATAGATTGCCTATATTTTAAATGTTTTCTCGTGTTATTTAATACATTAGTAAATAAGTACATAGCTATATCACAAATGTGTTCTGTAATGTTTAGATAACTGTATTTTAATAGAACTACTATCATTTATAATCCTATGTATTTAAATGTATACATTTAAGATCATTATTCTGAGCAAAGGTCCATAAACATCACCAGATTTCCAAATGTATTTATGGTACTGATGTACAGTTAGAGAACACGGTCGTTTAGTGTCGTATAGTACGGGACCATCCAAACTAACCTAGCCAGAATATGGTGGTAGATGTATTGGATTATTTCTACTGCTTATCAATGTAACGTGAATGTTTTTAATCAGAAGGTAACTACAATCATAACAAATATTTAAGTGTGGTTTGAACGATTTGAAGGATAGGTAACTTACTTCAAATTGTAGCATTTAAAAAAAGTATAGTTTTAAAACAGTATAGCGTTTATATACTATCTATAATTTGGAAGTTCTAATACGTACACTCGAAAATAGATAAAATAAAAGCTTCCCACTAATTTTATATGTGGTTCATAACAATATATTTACATTGAACTCAGTATACATACCTAGATTTTTTTAAGAGTGGACATTTGGAATATTTTTGACGTGATTACCACTTTAAATTCAGAATATTACTAGGGGTACGGGACGGAAAGTTGAATATAACGATATCATTCGATAGCTGAGGGAACAAGGAGTCTTCATTGACCTTCAGATAGCGTGCAGCACCACGCGTGTGGCAAGGGAGGAGGGTTCCGCCATTTTGTGTACGATCCTCCGCACCTCGGAAACTTCCATCAAATATAACTTTGCATTCTGTCTTGATACGACGCGTGAAGAAAATGTGTATTGAAGTTGAGATATTCTAGAAATTTCACAATGTCCACCTGTACTCGCCGGAAAGCCAGCTTAGAAATATGCCGAACGTATACTACAGGAAAGAGCAGATTGTCAGTTATCCAATAATACCCCAATATCTGGGTCGGAACGAATAAGGAAGTATCGGGAGGGAAAGAAATCGGAAGCAATGCAGCGAATTCACGTAACCAACCCCCCCTCCCCCCACCCAACCGTGCACCGACACTTTTTTTTTTTTTTTAGAAAATACAAAGATATTTTTGCAGTCAACATTGATAACATTTTACTGTATAACAAGTGATATTTTATAAGTATTGATAGTGTATATCAAAAGTAACCGATAAAGATGGCGTAACTTGACGAATGAATACGTGAAAGTGTATCTAGTAACTTTATTTAGTAAGCTTATGTTAATTCGAAATAGAATTGTGAACATATAAATAATATATTAATTAATTTTCATCCATTAATTAAAATATGAGCGCATGCAAATAGTTACTAAAATAAAAGCAATATTTGTAATAACAACTTGCTCACGTTGTCAATTAATAATTATCCCCCCCCTCCTGAACCTCTTGTTGTGCTGATCCAATGCGGAAGGAACAGGAACATTTTACTAATAATTCATAATACAGGGCAACGCAGTGTAAACAGCCGACATACATTTACAAATTAATGACTGGCCCAACTTTATTCCCAATCTTATAGATCGATAGTAATTATTTTTCAATTAAAGTACTAACCTTCAAAGTTTTCTTGTCTTATAGCTTTGCAATAATTTATAAAATAATGACAGCCCTTACTCGAAATGAATATTAGTGAATACAAAGTAATGAATACCATCTCTTATAAATGGTCGGGACGTAACTTGGACGTTAATTATTTGAGAATGTATGTGGACTTAAGTTAAATAATATTAACAACAAGAGAACACATCCATTGTCCCTCTAAGAGCCTCGTTCCTTGGTCACTTATTTAACTCTCTGCCATGCAGATTATTCTGTCAGATATTAAATAGAACCCACCCTTTGTCCCACCTGTGATGTTGTTAGTTGAGATTAATATGTGATATATTGACTGGGGACATGTTTTATGGTTTTATCATGAGCTGCCCTTAATGTTCATGAGTTGGTGTGTCCCTTGTATTTGATAAATCCATCACGCTAGTTTGTGTTGTGGCTTATATCAACAGTTGAATTAACGGAATAATGACTAACAAGGGATGAGCCTAATAGTGACTAAGGATTAATTCACATGTTCGTCGAGAAGAGAGGTCAAAATATACTTTAGTGGAGTGGCTAATACATGCAATCGCTAGAATGTTACTTTGCAACGCAATCTAGGAAACCCTGATTGCCAAAACTTTTTGTTACTGCTACCGTGTAAATTGTTGTATTCAAATGCTGGTGCATACGACTACGTTTTGTATTTAAACTGATTGGTGTTTTTTTAACACCACGTCTTATTACCGGTTCAAGTTGTACATATATGTACTAATTAAGATAGTGAGTTATGTATGAGGCAGGTTGAATTTAAAAGAGTGCACCTGAAGTTGCTTAGAGGGAAAGTGGAGAGAGTGGAAAGTCACCCTCAATATACCCGACCGGGATTCAAACCCCGATACCCCTGTAATTGGAAATCTAGTCTAGCATGCGATGGATAGTGATGACTGATGAGAGCTTGTGAATGGCCTTTATCTCACCACGTGATCACGTTTCTGCTTGTATCTTTGTTTTTGTGAATCCACAATAATACAAGACTAGCTCATTTTGTTGTTGTTGTTGTTGTTGTTGTTGCTCAGTCAGCAAACTAAGAATAATACCGTATTTTATTCCTGTTGTAAACATCATATTTATAAATTTTATTTTATTCTATATTTTGTGCACCACATCATATAAAATATCCAGACTAACCATACTTAATTACTATAACCTGGTAGTGATGCGAATAATATAATGTTGGAAGTAAATTTAGCCTATTTTATAAAAAGAGAGAGTATGAAATGCGTACACTATACACCCGATTAGGATTCAAACCCTGTCCTACCCATCACAAGAAAACTAAATTAAAATGTCTTCATCTTCTTTTCATGACAGGAACAGTTTTTAACATACTCTGCCTTCCATGACATGCCACTGCTGATTTTGAAAAGAAAGGAAATATGGGAGAATTACAAGGACAAATTACCTTAGTTCGACACCAAAATAAAGGTTTATTGCTGTTTTATCCTATGGCAATTTACTATTCAAATATATATTTATAATATGTATTATTATTGGTTTTGCTTATTAAAAACCGAAGACAAAAATTATATAATCTCAATGCTATGTGAATTTTTTTTAGTTAGTAAGAAAACTATTCATTGTTTATACTATCAAAATAAAATAAATTTTTCAGACCATTATTTAACTGTAGGATTTCCCGTTATGAGGACTAGAAAAAAATACATATAAATAAACAAGTAAATAGAATTATAGAAAAACATTTTCAACAACAACAAAAAAACTTTTCGAAACTTATTTCCTTGAGTTTTTCTTTCCTACGGTTCACAAAAAAGAACTCTTCCGTTTTATACATATAACCCTCTTTTCGTGGAATAAAAATATTATTCCATTTGTCAAAGTCGGCAAAAGCCGTCAGTGGGGGAAACTTTGAAAGTAAAAAAGAAAAATAACATATAAATAATGTCCCAACGTATAAACATATGTGTTATTCCTGTGAGAACATTTCCTCCACGTGCTGTATTTACAACAGCATTCATTAAAGAAATATTATTTAGAAACTTTTAACCCACTACAATTTTAAGTAACTTGAATATAAACTATAAAACCGAAATTGGACTTGTAGACAAAACATACTTTTTTCATATAACATTTAATAAAACAGACTGTACAGTATTTTATTGTTACAGTACGTTTGCTTCAAATCAACTTAATTTAATTGTAGGATTGCATCAAAAACTGTTGCGTTCAGATTATGTTCTAACACAAGGTTTTTTAACGGCTTACTCTCTGGTATGTCGATAAGAAATGCAGTTAAAGAAAATAACCCTGCATTTTCTTCAAAAATCTATTTTAAATGAATGTGTTAAAACCCACCGTCATCATACCTGGCTGAGAATCAATCCCTGATTCATTTAACTGCTTATTATTAGATCTGACGCAACAGACTGACTGTGCGTGTAGTAAAACTATGTAAATACAGTATTTTATGACACATATTAGCACCGATACATTCACCGATTAACGTAAATTATGTATAGATAATCCTCAATGTATCCAAAAAGACACGTTTGATTAGTTATTCCAATAATATGGGGAGCTGTGTCATTAATAATATAGTTCTATAAAATAATTCCTTCCGTAAATGTAATAGTTACATAGCATGAAATAATGCCAATGTTCTATTGTGACAGTTTTGCTCTACAGTAGTCCTAACTAATTAATATGGCATTGAGTTTGTTCATTCATAAACTTAAAAAATATATAACTTCTACAATTAATGTTTTTTTCATAACTGTATTGGTCTATTATCAATATAATTTATTATTAACACAGCAATGATGATAAGTGTTGGACACGGATCGACATAGTTATATTTCTGATAGCTGTTAAGTAGATGAATATTGCACACGTCCATCGCAAACTCTGTCTTAAATTACAGTCGAGTATGTCTCTGGGCAAGGGACAAACCTGGACATGTATGTGGTTGAGAGTTATCACACTAAGTCAAAAGTCATGAGTTATATTTCTTTGTGTTTAGGTATCATATTTCAATAAGCTAGCACTAAAATAAAAGCTATATCTACATAGTTGCATCACCAATACCATACTAGAAAGTATGGCTTGGAATAACTACTTATTGAAAATTATTTGAGATTGCTAATAGGGTTAGATAAAACTCCATGTGCCAAAGTAATGTGTCAGAAAGTATTAAAAGTGAAAATATTAAACATAAAAATCGTGTAACAAAAACATTTATACGATAAGAGAGTTTGTAGCAGTAATCAATCACTTTAGCATCTGGTAAAGGATGTTTATCAGTCTTTTCCACGCTTAGAGGACGCTCTGATTATAGTAATAAATAAATAATCATAAACATATAATTTTAAGACTATTTCATAGTTAAAGTTTAAAGTGAGTCAGATCCCGCCAGTGTGGTACTCATAACATAAGGTGAGTTATTCCTAGATGAGTATATTAATAACTTTTCCGGACCTGGATGAAATCCTTACGAAATGATTTTAACTCTTAGTTCCAATTTATGATTTATTCCACGTGTTTCTAAAACAGCCTGTATATAGATGCATTAGGGAATTTTGACGAGTTTTTGTTTAAAACATCCCAGATACAAATGTTTCGTGTCCTATTTCAATATGTATTTGATATTTTATTTTTAGTTAGTGAAGAGGAAGGATTATTGGGGCTAAACTTGAGATATGAATGAATGAGTAGCAGGATAAGACGGATTAAATTGATTTTATTTGAATGAAGAGGTGAAGTTGAGTCAAGTGAGTAGATGGGGTGAATTGTATGGGGGTTTTAAGTGAAGGGATGAGAGGGCATTTATCTACTGGCTACACTGATATGTTACAATTGATTCCTTTTCTTCCATTCCCCTTATGTTGATACATTTGCTTGGATATACACATCCTGTATTATTTCCAAGGGTTCAATATTTTAGTAAAAAGAGAGCTACTACTGGTAGCTTATCAAATATGATTTATATATTCCTTAGACAAAAAAGAAAATCATGTTGTGATCTTATTTAACTATAACATGTGTGTAACATTTATGGCGGCTTTTAAAAGAGCTAAATAAAACGGGCTGGTTGTGTTAAGAACTGAAAGTGATTGAAACATTGATTACCATTATGTTGTGGCCTTAGAAGGGCTGCCTTCTGGAGTTTTTAAACACATTGCATGCGTTCAGTTGTCCCACAATAATTAAATAATGGTTAGTTATTTGAAAGTATAATTTATCTCAAGGGAGGTAAAATATACTAATAGAATTAAATATCATATAGACAACCTTGTTGTTCTGTGATTAAAGTGAAGGGTTTAAATGAAATAGATCCATCCTGACTCAAACAAATGCATTTAATAAGAAGAGGTTGGCGTAGTGATGTAAACAATGCACTGTCTGCAAGAAGATAAATATTTCATTAGAACAAATTGGAGACCAAGGATGGATTGGTTATTGTTGTAATCTACACAGACATTGCCATTACACTTGTGTGCAAACGAGGGGCAGGATATGTTACTTGGAATCACAGCTGTAATGTAGATAATTTCTTAGTGTTTGGTGAGTAATTTGTTGATTCCATTTGAATGCCGTTATTAAAATATTCACCTCTGAGTCTTCTTCTATTCTTGCTTTCCACTGCCTTCATAGTTGAAAGTATGTCTCACACAGGTTGTAAGTGCAGGACAAAGCCTCCACTCGGAGTGTAACACGAACCAGAACTGGATACATTTCAGGAGCGTAGAATCAGGGTAGTCTAAGAGACTGTCTCCCAAAACCTATTGGACAACTAATACCAATAAATATCAGATTTGTATATGCTATTTTAAGTTTAAAAACAACTCCCAAAGCGATAAAACTAACGTAAATATGTCTTGCCCAGAGGAAATAATGTATATTTCTCTTTCTCCTCCCCTATTGAGACTTTGTGGTAAATTTTTCTAGTTGTCATTACTTTAATACCGCCACTCATCCTACCCCTAATCTAGTGGAACTGGTATTTACTTTTAGAACAAGTTGATCTCAACAAGTTGCCAGTAACTGCAGCCAAGTGGTTGAGACAAGAATGAGGGAGGCTAAGCAGTTGTGGAGGAACATGGCTGTTAGGGGAGACTAGAATGAGGGAGGCTAAGCAGTTGTGGAGGAACACGGCTGTTAGGGGAGACTAGAATGAGGGAGGCTAAGCAGTTGTGGAGGAACACGGCTGTTAGGGGGGACCAAAACTTGAAGATATTACTATTCAAGCTATTCAGGCACTAAACACCTTTCCTATCAAAAATAAAAAGTTCACCTATTTTAATCACAAATGCTTGAGAAAATACGATAAGCTAATTCAATAAATATATCCATATTATATTCAAATCAATTATAAATCACACATACTTACACAGAAAAAATATTTCACAAATATAGAACACAGATTAATTAAAACTTAGTTAAACAACACAAATACTTTTTTTAAATAGTAGTTTTTGTATGAGGAATCGGGAATTATGGTAAGTATTCTCGTTTGAATCCTACATCATCGCCTTTCAAAAATATATTATTTGTTACTTTTGGTTTTGACTATGAAGATATTGTTTTATGTACTGTGCACGTTCAAAATATTTTTAAAACCATTTAGTTTCGATTTAGTTTAAAAAATATAAAGAGAAGATCTGATATATTTTTCTTGTTGAACGTGCCCATGTCCTATGTACAACAATCAAAGCTTAATATAAAATATCAGCTAAGCCTCATGTTAAAACAAATATATACGGCCATACTTTCAGTCTATCTTTCTTCATAATGTTAGTTACATCACTGATATATTCATTAACTTCTGGATAAAAGGCACCAAATATCCAGAAATTGAGTGAACATTCTTTAACGATATGTCACTTTGAAATGCAATCAGCTTTCTGAAAAGTTTTGCGTGAAATTCCATCAGCTTATGTGGGTGCTAGTGAAGTTTAGTCACAGGACCTTGGACTCCATTATTGTGATTTTAGCTCTTCTTAGGGGGGTGATCCCAAGCAAGCTACCGAAAACGTTGGTGTGTGCTGGCGGTAGCATGCTATCAAAGGTTTGGCGACCCCTGCCATATACCATTTGACCACTGAGGTGGGTTCTAGTTTCATTAGACGAGTTCTTTAATTTTGTTTATGTACGTATTGAAATGATATGAAACATTTCATTACAGGGTATTCGCAGCTGTAGTTAAAGTAGAATCGTAAAATTCTACGCATGTTTTCAAAGATTAAGGGGACTCCTGTTTGATAACTAAGGTTCGTTGGAGACGTTGAGGAATCTGGAATTACTTAAAAAGGGTTTATTATTTAAAAACCACTCATACTGAAAATTGAAGGTGAAATGTATCCTCATGTCTTTTTAAAATTAAAAACATTACATTTTAAGTTGTATAGAATAAAAAAAGGAGTTTAAAAAGGTAGAACTATCTCCTTTTCGACGACATTTAATGCGATAGGTTGACCTTCTTAAATAAAAGTAAATGGTCACAAATATGAACTAGCCTTCTTAAAAACCAATGAAATAATTTTTTAACAGTGCTTTAAGATAAAATTCTAGGGTAATTAAAGATTATTTTAGTGATTTCAAAGCTTCAGAACTTCTAATTCCTTAAACAAAGTTCCGCAGAGAAAGGAATTTTCCCTTCTAATAATGGTTTCCCTTAGAAGTTGATTGTAAATCACACCGAATATAGGTTTTAATTTTGATGAACACCTCAATTCCAAACAAATGGTTTTCAGCTCAATGCATATTTAAAAACAATGTTTTTATACCCCTAAATATGTGAATGATAAAAAAGTTAATGGTATATAACCCTGAACACTCTATTTCATGAGTAGTTGAAAGTAGAAATAGTAACATTTCTAGCTGTAAGACGAGGCCCTTCTATGAGAACTGGATTCTACTATTAAACCGTTGTTGAGGCTATAATAGGCAAGTGGACTAAATAAAGAATACATTTTCAAACAAATTCAATCAAATTTACATTGACAAACTATACTAAAACAATAATAATCATTTTATATTGCGTTCCTAACAATTATATTGTCATAGCTTGTAGTCAATCTAGATCGCACTTTCAACCATCCTGAATCAGCAGTCGAGTATTAAGACTATGTCGTGTTTTTAAACAACATAACTTGTTTTGTCAAGTAGCATAACATAGAGCATTGTCAAAACTAGTATCTTAGGGGAAACACCACTCCTTTTTTGGTACATAACAGCTAGTTTTGGGCCTTAGAAAGGAAAAGGGGGCGTTGGAGGCAGGCACTCCAATTTCTTGTGGGGCTAGACCAAAGCTATCAAATTTAACCAAATATTGGGGACAGTATCCTACAGCTGGAGTCACTGCTTTGTCAGAATTAAATGGTAACAGCATAGCACCGGAAGTCAGGTGTTCGACACCAGCTAGGGCTATAGCACCGAATATAGGTCATGGCACGGACTGCTGAGTAGGGACATTGACAGAACGAGTACCTTTTTCAAACTATTCATTAGTTCTAAATTCTGCATTAAATCATACACTATTATCTTATTTACTCTATTTTAATAAACCAGATTAAATGAATCCCACAATTATTATTTGCCACTGTCTATCCATCCCACTAAGCCCATCCTGACACATTAGGCCCACGCAGGTGTAGATTCAGGGGGGGG
>CABFWB010002682.1:86704-99628 GCA_902151455.1 Timema bartmani | reverse complement strand
TATTATTATTATTATTATTATCATCATTATTATCATTATTATTATTATTATTATTATTATTATTATTATTATTATTATTACAGAATTCGACACCTCTTAGGGCTGCAAACTCTCTTCTCGCGCAGTCTTATTGTGATGCCCTTTATGTTTTTAATATTTTCAATAACAAAACTTCTTGCAAATTTGCCCTTGATCATGTAGGCGTTCATATCCCTTCTCGGGCTTCTCGTAATCCAAAATTATTTTGTCTCAATAGCTCTTATGAGGTAAGCTTTAGAGGTCATTTTATCCATAGCGCCAGTTCTAGATTTGTCGAATTTGACTTCTATCATAAAAGGAAAGCTAAACTCAGAGATATTTAAGGAAATCCCATATCATTAATTTATCATGTAGAGGTTCTGCCTATTATATTTAAATTTACAACATTCCGATTTATTTTTTGCATATTGTTACTGCTTTTAACTACTCTTTAGTTATTTGTTACTATTGCTATTTTTTATTCTTATCATTATTAACTACTATTTTTCTCGTAACTATTCATCACTATATTATATAATTATTTAACTATTATCGTTTTTCTTATTTTCTCGTGTAATTATTATATATTTGTAAGTTACTTGTGTACTTTTCAATGCTGGCCTATTATATATCTGTTGGCCAGCATTATAATATAGGAAATTAAATTTGGAATTATTTATTATTATTATTATTATTATTATTATTATTATTATTATTATTATTATTATTATTATTATTATTATTATTATTATTAAATACTTATGCGTTACTACTCTTAAGTTATTTCTCGTTATTGTTATATTTTATTCTTATCATTATTAATTTATATTTTTTCATAACTCTTCATAAGTATATATAATTATTTAGCTGATTATTTATCTTATTTTCTCATGTCATTGTATGTATTTGTAAGGTACTTGTGTACTTTTCAGTGCTGGCCTGTCATAAGTCTCACGACTGTTGGCCAGCACTGTAATAAAGAAAATGGAAATTGAAAAGGTAATAATAATTATTATTATTAATACTGACAGAGTTGACAAAATATAAAAATATTGAGCTACTTTACACAAATGAGATGTTTAAATAAATATAACGGCATGGTGTTAAGTGTCATGATTAATTTTAGCCAATTATTAAACGTGTGTCCATTCAAATCGATATATCTTGCATTTATAATAATATGTCTTCAAAATAGATTAAAAGCTAAATTTTGATAAAGTTAGGACTAAACAGATCTACTTAGAGGAGGAGGTAGTTTTAATTGTGTCTCAAATAATATAGAATGCCATATAGCTACAAAATATCCTACACCTATAAATAAAGTGTTCATTGAAAGGCAAATACTTCCTTACCCTCCTCACATTTTTTCCTTCCATCTTATTCTTCATTTCGGTTTAACATTTATTAGACTCCTCAATGACAAAAATTGGATTTTACAGGCCTAAAAATTATATAATAAAATAAAGTCCAGATAGAAAAATTACAAAATGATGTCTATAATGCCCTCTCTTGAAGAAACTGAATATGAATATTAATGATCCAATAAAAAAAATGTTGGTAATTTAATTAGTTCAAAATCCAGTTTTTCCGTCCCACCGTGGTACAAAATATGATTGAGCTAGAGCTATTAGGATTTCATTATAAGTGGAATCTTAGGTTCAAGTTCTAATAGCTTTCATTACCTCAGGTCTTCTAAGGAGCCTGAAAAATAAAGAATCTATGACTTGAACTAAGAGTGGACAGTTTTTAAGAATCTATAGGCTAACTGATTATTTGAAATTAGTTTAAATATAGGCCTATATATTGGTTTATATAGTTCTAACAGTATTTATTACCCACTTCAGTATTAGCTTCTCTCGCAGTAGACTAAACTACCGACGATTGAGAGATCAAAACTCGAATCTTAGTCAGGTGTACAGATAGTGGTTTATTCAAAATGTTTTTCCACTCTCCCTCAACACAAATGCGGGTACACTTCCTATAAATATATTTTCACCAATCCCTAGAACCATTGGCTTAATTAGTTTGTAGGCGTAAAACCCAAACGGGTAGTAGGGCGCGGTGTTAAAAAAAAAACAGAATTTATTTTATATTTCATAGGGGGTAGGTCTAACCAACACAATTAAGCCTTCTAATAAATAAAAATTAGAGAAATACTCTCTTGGGTGTTTGAGTGTTGATAACATTTTATTCATAGAATAGCAATGGAAAATCTATGGAAAATTTACACAGATTAACTCTTATCATAGTAAAATTCTTGGAAGTATTAGATTTTGCCCCCACTTAGTTTTTCTTATTTCCTTCGTTAACTCCCCAGGGACGACACTCACTTCACATGTGAACCTTTTATAGATTTGTAGTATACTGATCACTTCAATAGGGATTAATATTGAATTAGGAATTCTGCTATATCCCTTAATTTTCCTGCAGTACTATCACCCTTTTCCTCTCAAACCTAAGAGATTCCCTCTGTCCACCATCGCCCTCTCTAATATTATTTTTATTCATTTATTTAGCACCACGTCTTACTACCCGTTCGGGCTATACGCTTAAGTACTAATCATGCTAATAGATTAGGAATTGGGAAGGTTGAATTTAGAGGAAGTGAACCTACATTTACGTGGAGGGAGAGTGGAAAACTACTTTTTAAAAAACACCCTCATTTCACCCGACCGAGATTCGGACCTTGATCACCCCATTATCCGCAGTCTAGCTCATCTCGACTAGTGTGTTAGCTAACTACGCCACCGAGGCGGGTCTCTTTCTAATAGAATTCAGGTACGTTAATGTAAAAAAAACTTCCCCATCTTATTGTCTCCTCAAATTTATACATAAGTTCAGGATTGTCTAAACGGGCAACAAGGCTCGTTGCATTTGAAACAATACTTCTGTGGTCATTAGTGTCTTAGTAGTGTCATAGTAGTGTATTATAAAACTTAAATTGATGACTACTCAACTTGTTTCTGGTGGGTATGTCTCGGTGGCAAAGGCAGAAATAAACTTGGGGGAAAGGGTGGATTATTATGTTTTCAAGTTATTATAATATAATGTTTTCCCAATTGGCCACACAAATGTCCTATGCATTCTACAAATCTTCAACGTTTTAAGCTTTAAAAATCTTTTTTTTTATATGAGAGAGGACAAATAAGACACCTCCTCCTCACTCACACTCGACCCTTACACCCCCGCCAGTTCTGCCAATGGGAAGTGTCATATGTTTCTGTCTTGCACGATGGACTTGAGAGATTTATTTTTTAGGTCTTCACCGCGGATTTCAGTTTTATGTTTTTTTAGAATGAATATAAATTACTCAATATGAAATATAATGTAAGGCTCAAAGGAATTAAGAACTCAAAAATAGTAAGTTTATGAATAAAAACTAAATAAAAGCAAACCTACATTAAAATAAACCGTTTTATTTTTAAAACAGTTAATAAATGTCTGGTGTCATTTTTCAACCATCTTCTAACGAATACCCATGAATAATATCAAATATATAATACATTACTATTTCAATTTATTGTAAAAACCATTTTATTTAGTATTCTAAAACAATGATGATTATGTTTGGTTATTACACTACTTTAATGAACCTAACAACACTATCTAAATTTCAAGTTTTGAAATACGGGATAGTAATATGAATATATACGTCATTTGTGTAGTTTAAATAATGTAGGCCCATATTAAAATAAATCATTTTACCAAAACTATATATAAAATAATGTTACCCATTAAATACGACCATAAATATATAGGCTGCAGGCTGTGAGAGTTATTGTAAATGTTCTATTAAATTTCATTGTACATACATTAAACACCTACCGACGTCACACTTTTTAAGATATTTCATGTAACTTGTTTTATGTTAGATGGTTAAGTCTGCCTGTTCTATCACATGTGTTAAAGAAGTAATACTTCGAGTGAATTTAGAAACTACTTCTCTCACACGTTTATGTCGTGGCTCTCAGACACCTCAACATAGCAATAAAAACCCATGAATGCGTTTTAAGGACAAATCTTCCTTCGGCTCTGTCGTAAAATTTGTGTCATAATATGGATTTTTTTCTAGCACTGTGTCTTACAACTAGTTAGGGCTATAAATCTCTGTATTAATTACTTTAATGTGTTAGGAATAATTAAGGTTGAATTTAGAGTAAGTGCAACCACATTTGCGTGGAGGTAAAGTGAAAACCATTTAGGAAAAACCACTGTCATTGCAACAGACCGGGTCTGAGCCCTGATCTCACCGACATCATCAGCTAGTATATTGTGAGAAAAGTGCCTTAGGCCATGCGGCCACAGAAGCGGGCAGAAATTAACTACTTACTATGACACAATAAATATCGTAAAACCCGAATTAATATCATTATAAATACAAATATATTTGAGGAAATGTATATAGCAAAATTCCCCCTATACTTAGAGGTGATTATTTTTTCAAGCATTATAAATAAATCAAATTAGATAAATCTTTAGGGAATTCTACAAATAATAGCACATAATTTACCATTATAAGATAGATGTAATTATTTTTTGTTTGTATTTTTTTTACTCTAAAATATGTAAGATTAGAATTTATTTTACGTGGTTGATGAAATATCACGCCTTAAATCTTATTCGACAACGAAAACCTGCTTCTACTTTTGAAGTCACAAAATAGTTCATGGCTTCATAAGGGTTTGACCCCTTGACATATTCAAGGTTGAACCATTAAAAAGCTACCACACCTTCATCATTCAAGTCAAGTCACATGTTGATTAAGACCAACCAAACACAATATATGTTATATTTGCTACAGGTTTTCATAACAAGGAAAATATATTGGTATTTCCTGAAGGTTGCTTGGCCAAACACTAAATCATGGTTGTATAGACTAAATGACGAAAATAAGTGATTTATTTGCGTTGTGCAAAAGTCAGTTTCGAATATTTAAAATAGATTAACATTCTTTATTTTAACAATTCTATATTACCAAATCCATACTGTAAGATATTTGTCACCCCAGCTCCTCCTGCCTTTATTTCGTTCCGACGTGCAGATTCGCAACTAATTGTCAGAATTATGACACTTGCGTCCAGGAAGAAGCTATGTGATTTTTATGTATATCATAAAGTTTTTGAATCTATATAAAGGTTAGCTAAAATTTTCCTGATTGCTATCAAATTTATGAGAATTAGTTGTAAATCTGCACGGCTGGACGAAACAATTAACACCTCAACTGTTACAATTGAATAAGAATTGTAAGAATTTTTAAAAGGTGTAGAAAGGGTATGTGAAAGAGTAAAAAGTGTATAATGAAATTAAAGGTTAAAAAGGCCAATAAGGTGAAAAAGGGCAAGTTTAGGGTAAAATGTTAAAGAGGTGTGAAAAATACTAAACAATAATAAGTAAAAATAATCAAAATTATTTGAGAATATTTTTAACACCGTTTTCCCCGACTATACCTTTTACACCGTTTACCCTGTTTACCTTATTAACCCTTTTTACCTCATTTACCCTTTTCACCCCGTTTACACTTTTTATACTTTTACTCTTTCTACCCTTTCTACACTTTATCTACTTTTTTGACCTTTTTGCCTTCTGGCTCTTTTACCATTTTTATCTCGTTTACCCCTTTTAACCTTTATACTCTTTTTATTTTCACTAGATCCCCTTTTTGAATTTTTGTTTTTATTCCTTACTGCTTTTTTAACCATTTTAATAATTTGTATCCTTAATACACATTTCACCATTTTTACTATATACTTAGGGGAAGTAAGGCAATTATGAGCACCTTAAGAAAATCTGTTATTTCATAAGAAACAGTATGACTATCCAAAAGTAATATTATTTTATCCAATTGATCATTCAAGTAGGTCTACAAAATACAATAAATATGAATGATATTTTAATAATTTTGTTCTAGAAAAAATAATAATTAAGAAGCTGCAAGTGCTCATATTAAGAGCATGGGAGGAAAATATGAGCACACCCAGGGGGTAAGATGAGCATCATGTTATAATTTGATACACACATACAACGATAATTTAAATATCAGACAGAAATACTCAATAGGCCATATATACACAGGTAAACAGTGGTAAAGATATAACATATAATAATTACTCTCTTAGTATCCTACAAGCACAAAACAATACCTACTGATATTCACTAATTTGCTAGTCTGAACAAAGGTCGCAAATGTAACGCTTCTGTTGTTTAAAAACACCACTGCACTTGACGTGAGCCCATTTTCGCATGCTTGGCACTGTACCCAATCACCACCTGTTGTGGAAAAAAGATCCCCACAGAAAATGCACTCTGCATCTTCTACATCTCTTGACTTCTTAGCAGATGATGAATTTGAAGACTTTATTGCTCTTTTTTCTGGTAGTAATAAAACATGTTTCTTGGCATTCTTGACGCTATTTTTGTGAGGACTATCCGTGAATATAATAGAATGAGCCATTTTTCTGGTTGAAGGCTTCATTGTACCTTTGGCTGGAATCGGAATCAGGTCTTGGAATTTTGGAGAGCATTGTGAAGTTGATCCTGCCTATGATTATTATGTATTAATATAATTTACTATTTTACGTTATTTTAATTATTATTATTACTTTAATTATTTTAATTGCTATTATTTTGACTATCTTAAGTATGATGTAGCTGTAGACACCACGAAAAGTGTAAAAATCCACAATTTAAAAAAGATCAGGGTATTGTGAGCACCCCTGTTCATATAAACAACTGGGGTCATTTCGCCTTTTCAGCTATCTTGTTTGTTGTGGTGAGATATTAACTTTAATTTCTTTTAAGGGATGAAATGAGTTAGATTTTATGTTACATTTGAGCTTAAATAACGACCAAACCAAAGATAAATGTAGTCCCTGTTGCTTATACAAACTATGGAAAACATTTTAGTAACTTAATTTTAAACGTAACTTTTCATAAACTGATAAATACAGTACGCTGTGATTCTTTTATTATCGCCGTTCACTTCCGTCTATGTTGCTATGATGCAGTTGAACGTTCTTCAATAAGGTGGCAGTACATACTTGCCAAGGGGAGAGTTTGAGACGGGTATGCTCATATATCACACCTGCTCATATTAGCCTGACCTCCCCTACTCTTTTTATCCTTTTTATATACACATTTTATTAATTATACTTTTACCCGTTATTAACTTTTTTTGTCCACTGTGCACTTTTCACATCTTTTTACATTTATTGCCCGGCCTAGCCTTGTAGAAATATTTTATTGTGGGAAAGGTTAAAAGGTATAAAAGTTATAAAACCTTGCATAAAAAGAGGCAAAAATGGTAAGAAGTAAATTTAATAAAAAATTAATAAAGTGTTAAAAAAAAAAGCTAAGTAAAAGGATCAAAAATTTTAAAACGGATTAAAAGGGCAGAAAGGGCATTGCATAAACTAGGAGAAAACGTAGAATATGTAAAAAATGTCAATGGTTGAAATCATATAAAGGATAAAAGGGGTGAAAAGGGCAGCACTACTGTATGAAATATAGTAAGTACTAAATCATCTTGCAGTGTAAATATATATTAATTTTTTCCCTTTTTAATTAATTTAAAAAATTGAAATCTGGTGGAAAAGTATTACTAATGTGGGGTGACTTGCATCAAACATTGCTTGTACTACCTCACAGTGGCAAAAGTGAATCAGGGGAAGTTTGCCTATTGTGCCTTAATCTTTGGCCAAAATCTAAACAATTTTTCATCTTACGAATAACATGCGAGTTTCTGAGGGCGAACGAATTCTCACAATTTTTGCTTCAAGTTGGCAACGGAACAATGTCTAGAGCTTAAAATTCTGCTCCTCATCTTTTCCGATTAAGCAATTATGTGCTAGGAACCAGCAGTGTGGTATGTTTCGTATTGAGACAAATTATTGAACAAACTACCGCTGATAATACAAAAGTCAAAAAAACATATTTGGCTCCAAAAATTAAGAGTGCGCAAATATGAAATGAGTAATTCTATGGAAATAGTCTGGCTGTATTCAGAGTTATTACAGTAGTGACGCTATTGTTAGATACGATATCAGAGAATCACTACAGTTTCTTACATAGTTTTTAAACATCCTGTAAGTAATCGGACCTCCCAGGCACAGACTAGAGCTAAAAAAAACGCAATTGTGTTACTTAGGCATAGCTTAAACACAGTGAAGTGTCGGATAAATGTTACAAGAGTGAAAGTGAGAAATATATACAATAATATCATTGATTGCGAAATACTGACTGGAGTCACGTGGAGAACGCGTACTTATTCCTAGAGTGAAATTATCTCCTTCATAAAACTTTCTACTGTTAAAACAACAACGTACGAAATATCCGTTGACAGTTTCTTTTGCCATGACCATTTATGAGTGTCAAGTTCAGATATTTACAAATTTGGGATATTCTATCCTAAGCCTGTGTTTGCGTTCAAATTGTAAAAATATTCTTAACTGAAGAAAAAAATAGATGATGTAAAGAAGGATGTGTTTAAAAATACATGTTTTATTTATTTATTATTTTTTATCACCGTGTCCTACTACCTGGTCGGGCAACACGCTTATGTAATAATCACGCTAATGGTTTTCATGGTCGTGGAGATATTGAAGTTTGTATTTATAGTAAGTGTACCCGCACTTACGTGGGGGTAGAGTGGAAAACCGTTGGGGATAAAACACCTTGAGTACACCCGACTGAGATTCAAATCTTAATCTCCTCATGATCGACAATCTAGTCTACTCTGAGAGTAGCACCTTAAACCCGTCACCAAAATGGGTTGCATATTTTAAAGATGGGCGAATTTTTTTGCTGGGATAACTAGTTAAATATTAAATGTTGTGTTAATTAATCATGATGGTGAAGAAGTCAAAGTTCAAATCCCAGCTGGGGCCTGTTAACTGATATTGATTTGCGTAACTATTTCTCACTCTACCCCTATATAAGTGCAGGTGCGTGTCCCCTAAAATATATCTTACAAGTCCCTACCCAATTAGCGTGATGAAAATCACATAGACCAGGCGAGTAGAAAAACACTGTGGAAAATCCATCATATAAATTGCTCTAAAGATAGTTTTTTGTGATGCTACTCTATGATGTGTTTATTAAGAGCCCGTCTCACTTCACGGGTAATGGAAACTGATAGCTTAGTCAATAAGCCATTGGTCCCATGTTTAATGTGGCACATAAAATAACCCTGGAAGATTTGTGAAAATACCTTTCCAGGCGAAATTAGTCAGCCCTATCGCCCTCGCTCATAGAAATTCTCGTGTGTTGATATAATAAGTCGGTTCAGAAAGTGCTCGTTAAATACATCAAATATATTAAAATGAAAAAGAGTTAGAAAAGATAATATGACATTCCTTTTTTTCCAAGAGTTCCATTTTAAAACTTGAAATTATCAGACTTTATTTGCCAGGTTCAAGTTTTATACCACACTTGTTAATTGTTTGTTCTGTTAGTTTTAAGAAGCCTCGGTGGCGTAGTTGGCTAACGCGCTAGTCGTGTTGAACCCGACCGCCGAGAACGGGTAGATCGAGGTTCGAATCTCGGTTCGGGTGAACAGGAGTGGTTTTTCCTAAATGGTTTTCCACTCTCTCTCCACGCAAATGCGGGTTTACTTCCCCTAAATTCAACCCTCCCAATTCCTAATCCATTAGCGTAATTAGTACTTAAGAGTATAGCCCGAACGGGTAGTAAGACGCGGTGCGAAATATTATTGTTAGTTTTAAGAGTTTTGAGCACTCCATGCCCCATTTCACCAACTCCTATTTAGAAATTTCAGATTTTAAGAACTGTTTGTTTATTTGGAGTGGTACTTCCACCTGCATATTAAATTTCAATCATCTACTTCCCTTGTAAGCATTTCATATATTTATACTTCCAAATATCGCCAAATTCCCGGTGCCATATTTTGATATCTCCCATTTAATAATTATTTGGTTATATGAGACAATCCCTCTATCATCCTGACCGATTTCAGTGTTCTGCACAAACAAACTCACCCACATACATACGAACTTAATTTCTATTTTATATAATAATACAATATACTAAGATACAAGTACTGTAACTGTATGTTTTTGGACATTTTATACATTTAATTGTGTTAATCGTTCGTCAAAATCTAAAAGTTAATGATATTATTTAAATGCTGTGAGATCTGACGTAGACCTTAATTCATGTCAGTTACGTGAGTATTCTACAATCTTAAATAACCCTTACATCTAGTATGTATTTAGCTATAGTATTTTCAAATAGTTGATATATAGTATAACGCAATTGTGGCTAGTCTTACTAATGCTTTACATTATTTTTTTAATAGAGTGTAAATTAATACACAAATATGTTAGTACAGTTCATAAGAAAAACTAAAAATATTACATACAAGAACATCAATGGTGTTAGATTTCACTACCGAAGCTACTTGTCAAACCCCTTAAGAATTAGTCATGTACTTTAGACCCCCTCAGAGAAGGAACTAAGATTTATCTGATAAGCAATTAGCAACTGTTGATATATATCCAAGGAAAGTGTACTAACTCTCTCAAATAATAAGTTGATCTTTTAGTGAAACCTGTTGACGAGGCTTTAGCTAAACCATGGTAACAGTTTTGAGTGCGTGTCTGACACAGTCGTTTAGAAGTGGGTTTAATGGCGTGCCTGACTTCAGTTTGGTCAGAGCAATTTTCTGGGACTCTTCTAACATCTCGTAACACTCCATAATTGGGAAAACTTAAAACATAGGCTGGGATTTTAAAGAATAATTATGATGAGCATTATGTGTTCAAATCAATTTTATAAGGGCAGTTTTGTTAATCGGTTTGATGGTTTATTGAAAAATTAATTGAAATATTTCTTAATTGAAGTAAATTTAAAGATAAATTAAGTTTGATATTGACCATCTTATGCTCACGGAATTATATGACGCACAAATATGCGACATATATTTTTTGATTTGGTGTTCATATAATTAGTTAAATATATATTTAAATCTGTATTTATTTCGAAAATATATAAATATTTATTTTTTGAATTTGTAACGGCTACAATCATGGAGACTTAGTGATCCTTTGTTGGCTTGATACCTAGATATTGATTTCTCAACTTAATATAAAACTGACGTTAAGCTTTAGAAAGAGAAAAGGTTACTATCTTGCGATAGTTTAAGGAACCTTATATAAAAAAAAGTTCTATGATTAAAAAAATAATCAACTGGTTTAATCACGTCTAACTGAGATACACAGGATGTTGATGACCTACAGGTGTCAGTTTAGCGGCCTTATTTTTCAGAAGGTTGAACTATGTATGACTGTTAGATCCTCTGATTTGAATTGTTTTCAACGTTCAGGCTATGACTGACCTTATAATACAATGTGACTGTGTGTCAATATATTTTAATAGATCAAATTAGTGGAGTGTTCAAATTAAAAATGGTGTTATAAGGTAGTCTCTCTGATAGACGTGCCTAAAAATTATGAGTGAAGAATGGCCATTCACGGTATGATTCCTAGATATTTCAGTGGTAAAGCATTTGCGCGCTAAATTAAAGGTTTTAAGCTCGATTCCCTTTTACATATGTAATTTTTCAATTTAAATAATATTAAGACTATAAGAAAACGTATTTGGTTACTGTATTTATCAAGTTTATATTATTTTAAAAACACTAACATTATAAAGTGTGTATGGATGATATTTTGAACTAAAATTACTATGGTGACATATACTTATTATAAATTTAGGATAGCAGACTCTGAAAAAGATATAATTATTAATCTTAATTTACTTTTTATAAAGAAAGATTATAACAATTTACTATACCAACAAAATATTTAAGATTAAAATGTAAACCCAAGCTTAAAATTGATATACCTAATTTGTATTATAAATTGCCTTATAGGCGTAGATTTTTTTTAAATAAGAGATTTAATGGACCTGAAAATTATTTTAATTTTTAAAATAAAAATTAAATCAAATTAAATAAAGAGGAAGATAGAAAACACAAATACTACGTATTTATGCATGTGAGAATTAAAATTTCATTCTATTCTATCCTGAGTGAAACCGTATCCTAGTAGGTAATTATACTAAGTGCTGTTTCTGTTTAAGGAGAATTCTAATAAGACATTTATTGGTGTAGTTAATAAAACTATTTGTTAGGCTCTTATGCATTTACTAAAAGAAAAATCATGCAATGGCAATAATATAAATCAACACTATTGTTGAATATAGCTTAATTTAGGTGTCTTAATTTATTTGAACGTAAATATAATACACTTAATATATTATTTTTCACCCTGTAATACAGGAGCCCTAATAAAAATGTATAGATCCCTAGGTATAGAAACGCCCAACAAACGTTAATGATCATTTTATCATTGTTGATTTCATCCATACCATTGATCATATGTATCATTGTTCTGCCCATTACTTCATAAACATGATATAATCAAATTCGATTTAAAAACTTGAATAGAAAAACTAAAATATAGACTAGGAAATATATTAATCCTATTTATGGTTGAAGTTATTAACACAAATGCATCCCACAGGCAATAAACAGTAACTCTCAATTGATAGGTTTCAAACCGTGCTGGTATGTCTGGGAAACTGTTGATTTAGTATAAACATCAATTTTACTTATAATTGTTAGACTCCACACGCCTAAGTTAATAGCAACTGAGACGTCCTGATTAAATCGGATTCCAATAGTGTTTCTTAATTAGTTGGCACTCGAAATGCCTGTTTTAGTTACACCTTGACCTTCCGATTAAAGTGGACCCCGATAGTAGTTGGTAATTAGTGGTTTTTCAACACGCTTGTGTTAATAGTGCCTAGGGCCCCTTGATGTGAGTTGAATATAAACCAAAGCTACTTTGCTAGCGACTTACATGAAACCAAGTAAAAAAAAAAAAAAAA
>CABFWB010002682.1:75829-86421 GCA_902151455.1 Timema bartmani | reverse complement strand
CCCTTTGTACGGGATCAGTTTTAGCACCAAGCCGCTATAATATATTGATACGTACTCGGTACTTATGCTATTTAATAATTTCTCATATTTTATGGAATATTGATCAACACATTAAATGGATGTAATTTATTAGATACAATAAAATTAAATTAACAAAATTAAATTCCTCTTTATTCCATTGTACTCTTAGTTTTTTTTTGGACTGACAGCGCTAGTGCAATAGTGGCATATTCTATTGTACTCCAGCACCTTACTCGAATTACGTAAGTCTTAAATTACATAAAGTGATGGCTTTCAGGAATCTGGAATGAAATACTATAACCATGGGAATACTTATTGCTGTTAATTATCTGTACACTATCTGATTTGAAATTTAGAATAATAATTGTAAGTGAATTTAATAAATTTGGGGAGAAATGTGGCCCCCTATAATGTGAGGCCTGGGGCAATGGCCACCTTTGCCCTCCCCCCCACTTAGACGCAGCCCTATCTACAACTAAGTGGAATAATTGGTTTCAATGAATAATCTTTTGTGAGAAGTAGTAACTTATAGAATGTGTCAAACAAAATGTGAGAAATTGAATTAACTTGAAGAAAAACAAAGACTATATTGAACATTTTAATTGCTAAAATGTACTCAACAGAATTATTAGGCCTATCTGATTTTTCATCCACCAAAATATGGTCTTTACATCTTATATTTATTTGCTCTCACGCTCACTTATCCTCTAGGATCACACATACAAATAATCTAATCAGAAAAACAAACAAATAGCATTTTACACACAATGATGCATTGAAATAAATATAAGATACTCTATAGAATACCTAGACATTTTTTATCTTAAATATCTATATTATTTGTCCACTGTATTTTACTTCCCGCATGGAATATCTCTGTATTTAAACTAACAAGATAAGGATTAAGAAGTTAGAATATAGAGGAATTGTACTGTACATATATTTTCATGAAAAGAAAAAAAAAGATTTAATCCAAATACACAAATGAAAACAAAGAGCTTCCTGAGAACAGTTGGTATTTTCACTAAAACAGCCTCTTTCGGTTAATCTATCCTCCCACATTCTTTAACTTTCAAGATGCCTTTCAGTTATAGTAGTAATCCATTTTCCTGAATATATATGAATGTAAATGTAAGCTCAAATTAAATAATGATGTTGAACGTTGTGTAATATTTATCTGCCAACGAAACACTTTTTTCTATATTAATATTAACATGAATCAACAAACCAAACTATAAAAACCGGCCACTTTAATACAAATTGAAATTTCTCTTTCTATTTGAGATTGAATATTTTTCTAGTTTTTCTTTTTTTTTATGTTTATAAGTTTTCAAATTTGAAGGTTTTACACAACTTTTAAGTGCTTCTCCTACAATTTCATCAAATTTAAGCTTTCTAGCTCATTGAGATGTACTAAAATTTTTATGAAGATCTATACATTCACCTTTATACTTTTGTTAATATATACAATGTAATCACAATTTCTGTAGATTATATTATATTGTTTGAGCCTCTTTGTGAACATTTATGTTAGTTACTTAGCACTTAGAGATTTTGGATGCCGCGACTCCCCCCGGCCATCCTCACCCCTCCTTCCTCCCCTAAAACAATGTTTTTGATAATTCAGTTTTGAATGTTTGACCCATAGAATTAATCACGAAAATTTTAATTATATTACTAATCGTTATATAGACTGAGCTACTTATTAATATTTATGTATTTGATAGTTATGTATAATTGAGACACAAACTAATATTTGGTAAATAAATCTTTTAAAAAACATGAACCTAGGTCTAAACTCATGGTAGAAATGTTTAAAAGTGTGTGTGAATATTAACTGTTTGTACCAAAAATGGGATGATTGATAGGTTTAATATTGTAATTTAAAAGCAATATCTTTTCAACTTGAACTTAAATGTATTATTACTAGTGTTAATCATAATTGTTTCAGAATACTTTAAACGCCCTTAGAAAAACAACTTTTCCTTTAATAGTAAAGTATTTGGTCCTGTATATACTACAAATACCCCAAAACTTGAGGTGCACACTGCATATATTGTAACTTTTTTGGTGTTGTAATTAATTAAATTATTTAAAACTACTCCGTGATGAATATCAAAATTAGTGAGCCACTATTCAATGTGTCACTTCTTAGATAAGACAGTTTCACTGTCAAATTAACTAAGTGCCTACGATTCAATTCCAAGAATGGCCAAAATAAGATCATTAGTAGAATTAGGGCCTACCGTTACAAAAAGGTGTAATGACTATGGTGTTGGATGTTGTGACTGTGGATAAATATTATTTTCATTTTTTACCGCCGTTTCTTAACACCCGTTTGGTTTATACGCGTATGCAATAATAACACTAATTGGTTAGGTATTAGGAAGGTTTAATTGAGAGGAAGTGCACCCACATTTGCGTGGAGGGAGATTGGGAAAACCATTCATGAACCACCCTCAGTGTACCCGTACGGGATCGAATCCCGATCTCTCCGACTTCAGCAGTCTATTCTCACACAAGATTAGTGCGTTAGACCACATGGCCACCGAAGCGGGTGATATTTTATTAATGTCAATCTTAAATTAGTATAAAATTAAATAAAACTAATTTATATTTCCATCAAGTCAAATTGAGCAAGACTTTATTGAGTAGTTACTTGAATCATTAGTAACTTTCTCTCAAGTAGGACAAACAACCTGATTAGCAACAAATATTATCAATAATGTATATATTTCAACCATCAGTTTTTATTGCTGAGCCAAATTAAACCAGCTGTCAACTTATATTATTTATTATTTAAAATAAATGTAATGTAGATTGATTTTGTGAGACATGATTGGTCATCCTCAATGGTTGCAAGGGGTACAAAGTTTAAGACTGCTATAGCACTTGATTATCATTTGTGAGAATGTCAGGATTAAAAACATGACTTGATGCTATGGTGTGTATATTCTGTATGGTATTTATTTGATCTATATTTTGATTTTCAGACTCTCTCTCCACGCCAAGGCTGGTGTATTTACTCTAAGCTTTTCTTCATACCACTACTTCTTATAATACGTCATGAATAGCACTTGTTTGTACGTATGACTTTAAAAATTATGTATATCAACTGTAAATACAACTAATAAAAAACTCTTTCCCAATAAAAGTGGACCCTTAAGGTGTGCGCATACGTGTCCGTATTGCATCGGCTCGTATCGATCCACACTATATCGTAAAATATTCTTTATTCTAATTTTTTCCCGGGTTTTTCCCCCATTTTCCTCAAAAATAAAGTAGATAGAAGAGTCACACGAATACTTAAATTGTCGAGATTTTAAAGAATGCATTGGTTAAGATAAGATATATTAATACATTTTTAAGAGTTCCCAAAAATTATTCTCAATTTATTTTAGGGAAAGAATATTTTCCGTTGTGATGCGTGCCGATACTAGCAGATCAAGTGTGCGCCACCTTCTGGCTCGAATATCACCAGCTGCTTGACTTCGGTTGTATTTGGGTATGTTCGTTACCCTTCGACAACACCCATTGGTCAGTCTTCTCACAAACTCAATGTCTGCAATAGAGAAGGAAAAGCTAATTTAAATAAAGGTTTGAAGTACGGTTTTACATGATATGAGACGAATATTTTTGCACGGTTAACTACTTTTTTAAAGTAATTATTTAGTATTTATAACATTTTACTTCATACTTTCATATTACATTTAAAAACCTCCAATGTTTTTGATTTTCCCATGACTTACTAGTCCACATTGCATGCTTCCGTTTCTTCTCCATGACAACTACCACAGCATACACGTCTACAATAGCCGAAGTTTCTTCATAATTAAAGTTATCCGTGGCTGCTACTGATCTAGAGCAAAGGTTTTAGACCTGGGCAGGACATTACAAATATGAACCGAGCTGATGTGACGTGGAGAGCTTTGTGACAAACAGGACACCAGACGCACACTTGTCCGTATCACTTCCGTTAGGAAAATATTTTCTATTTTAGTTTTTTTCTGTTTCTCCCCACTTTAATCAGTGATGAGGTAGGTAGAATATTCGCGTGAAGACTTAAATTGCTAGTATTTATTTTTAAGAAGAATGCGTTGATTTGAATAAGATTAATTAATTAATTAATTAATTAATGTATAAATTTTAAGAAGTCTGAAAAATTAAATCCGAAAGGGCAGCACACAATTCGGGTATTGACTCGCTACGCCCCACATCGTACGGAAAATTATTGTAGGTAAAGAATAATTTCCGTCACGATGCGTGCCAAAACAAGCACGTCAAGTATGCGCCACATTCTGGCTCGAATCGCACAAGCTGCTGGACTTCGGTTGTATTCGGGTATGTTCGTTACTCCTCGACAACACCTGTTGGTCAGTTTTAGTACAAACACAATGACTGGCCAGTGTCATAAAATGGATAAAGAACTAGAGCAAATGTACTAAATAATAATTTGACTTTTAATAATAAAAAAATAGGCAAATAAGCTTAAATATTTTCTTGTACTAAGGAATTAATTAAATATTTTTCTATTGTTGCGCAGATGTGTTTCCCATATCAAGTTGTCATTAATTTATTTATTAAATATTAGGCTCAAACTTTAAATAAAATTAACCCTTCTACAAATTATGGAATCTTATCATATGAAGTAGTAATGAGAAATTTATAACAATATATCTCTGACATTATGAAATTGTAAGATTTTTTTAAGCACCGCGCCTTAATACCTGTTCAGATTATACGCTCATGTATTAATTACGCTAATGGTTTTAGTGATGAGGAATGTTATATTTAGAGGAGGTATACCCGTTTTTGCATGGAAAGAGAGTGGAAAACCATTTTGGAAAAAACCCAGCACACTTGACCAAGACTTGAACCTCAATCTTCTCGTTAACGGTGAGTCTAGTCTACTGCAAGAGTAGTGCCTTAGACCATGCGGCCACCAAAGTGGGTTTAAATAAATATTAGAATGATTTTGGCTTGTATGTCCACAAGTATCTCAATAATTTATTATTTATAATTATTTAGCTAGTTACAGTTATATCTAAATAGTTTAATATAGTTATTTGTGTACTACCCTCAAATTATTTCTAATTTGTAGAAAAAAAAATCTATTTTTATTTATCATGAAAAACTATATCCAGGCGAAGATTTTAAACTTTATCTTCAAGGTAAATTTCTAAAAATTTCAAATTTCCATAACTTGGTGCATATATATCACCCTTATTGTTCATGTAAAATAGTCCCCCAATACCAATTTTGAACATATTTGTTATAGATATTTTCAAAATCGAACCAATTTGAAAAATTTAGTCATCATTTAAATACTATGAAACTATTCCCATTTTTATAAAAACTAATGTACATATATGTAACTATTTAAAATGTAAAAAACTTAACAGAAACCCATTTTGAGCCAAATCTTTATGGTTATTTTTTAAAATATTCAAATATTTAAAAACAGTCGTCAGGTTACTGCAGACCAGCAAGTTTAGTTTATAACGGAGGAAAAACTGATGAACTGCTACATTTGGAACATCGCGCTGCATGGAGCAGAAATTTAGACTCTTAGGAAGATTGAAAGAAATACTTGGAAGGCTTTAAAATGTGGTGCTGGAGAAGACTTTAGAAGATCAGGTGGATGGATAGGGTGACAAAGAAAGAAGCCCTAAGAAGAGTAGGTGAGAAGAGAACTATTTCAGATGATTCTTAGGCGTAAAGTAAATTGGATCAGACACATCCTTAGGAGAAACTGTCTTCTGCACGTGGTCATAGAAGGAAAGGTTGAGGAGCGAGGTGCTTAGGAAGTAGGAGGATTCAAATATTGGATAAATTGAAGGACAGGAGAAAATTCTGTGAGTTGACGCAGGAGGTAGAGGACAGGGCTCATTGGTGGTCTAAGCTCACTGACAAAAGGAATTAACCCGTCATATGACAGAACCCCTACTAATAATATTTTTTTCATAACTTAAAATAATATTCATATAAAATATTAGTTTCAAAATAAAACGTTATTATTTTGTAAAGACATGCGTATGAACACAACCAAACACGTTTTGTATGACGTCATCAACCCCCTTTATTCTGTCTGGTGGTTCATTATCTTGAATTTTTGAAGAAAAGTAGCCTTTTTGTATCGCTCGTTTGTAAAGTATTTTTATTTAAGTGAATCACAAACGACGCTTCAAAAAAAAAAAAAGGATCATCCAAATGGTTATTTTCATTTATGTTCATATTTCAATAATGTAAAAACGCTTTTAAAAAATAAAAAATTTGCTTTGAAAGTTTTGACTGTCTTACAGATCATATAGTTTGGTGAATGGATACATGAGAGTTTTAACTCTAGTAAATTCTGCTAGCTGTCACTTACCTACACTATTTTGGTATATAGACTTTACTAACAGCAATAGTTTTCATTTCCTTAGTGAGTTTAAGTGCAAAAAAAAAAAGGATTTTACTATACTGCTCAAAACATTTCGAGTTATTTATAACAGTCTCAATTAATCTTTCTATGTTTAGGTTTGGATATAATATTTGAATGTCTTGTCAGGTGCATACACAGTATATATTATACCAGTTTTGTTCCACAACTTTTCCTCACGTAACCTGTGCCCAATTATTATAATTGCTCCTACCTTGGCTTACTTACACCTTTGTAAAACAGCAATTTTAGAGTGAAATATGAATTCGGCTATTTATCATTGCACTTGAAATCAAATTGACAAAATAAATGTACACTATATTTTGTGTTCCTATGTACATTTCTCTCAATAAATTACTCTGAATATGAAATAATAGTGTATGATTTAAATCAGCTATTTTTATAGGTTGTACATAATTTTTGAGAAAAAATCATAAATTACTAGAAGTAATATTTCGTATTTTAAAACGAATATATATAATTCGAGGAACACCAATTTAATTAATTAGTATTAGTTTAGAACAGCCACAAATATGTTTTTTAAACACACACTCACTTTATAAATTTGGACAAAATCAGTTTTGTTAGTAACACTGGTTATTTCGGTAAAACTGTATTTCTTCCAACTTCTACACTAGTTATTGTTTCAACATTTTTTATCTATAATAGTAGTTATAATACTTTATTCCCTTTCATAAATACTATGTTACACTAATATTAATTCAAACAATTATATACACCATTAAGGATTATTATCTATGTTAGTTTCAATTAATTAAATTGATTATTTTAGTTTTAATTACACCACCATTTCGAGCAAAAACGGGATTTGTAGAATATCATATTAAAACATGATCTCCCTTCTATTATTAAAGAGGAGAATTTTATTCCCTACCACAATCATTTAGAACTGTTTATTGACTAATATCGCCGAATGACACCTACATCAAAAATGCCGTTTATCAGAAAGATAACAGTTTAATACTGATTTTGATGACTCAATTATAAAATAAAACCACCGTATTAATTTATATTGAGTTAAAACTAATCCAAAATAATTAATATATTTAATCAAGGATTACAAAATTCAGTTGCTAGCCTAGATAAAAATAGTTTTAATTTTGATTAAATAACTGATCTGCGTATTCAGTTACTTGTGTTATTTCTTGCTTGTACTTGGAAAACTAATTACGGTCGTAAGTAGGGTTGTTACAGAACTATATAATTTAGCAAAAAAAAGTAACTGAAACAAAATAAATAAATATATATATATATATATATATAAAACTGTTTAAATAAATAAATTAATAAATAATATTTCTATCATAGCTTTGTAATGCCTGTCTTCCAAGAGTGACAGTTTTAATACTACACAAAGTGGAAAATCAGGGTACCAGTATCATATTAATTTGAATATATCGTCTCTTATAGAGCAAATATTAGTAATGGTGGGGTCGAGTATTTATTAAAAGAGAGTGTACAAGTCTACTAGAGAGAACTAGATAAATTACCATATGGGCTGTACATGCACCATTCAAAAGAGTGGTAGGGCTCTCTATTAATAATGCACTTGAGTCTCTGAGTATTCCAGACCTCCATGGAGTACACAACTGTTTGTAACGAGGTAAATGGAGGCTCTGATTATACACATGACTAAGTTTTTTTGGTTCATAATAATAGATTAGACGATTTCACAAGAGTATATCATTACATTGCGAATCAGTTGTTAGGTATTGTAGAATAGGCTACTATCTCCATTTCTCTCTACAAACCAAAACTTTGATGTAGACATTTCTTACTATTTTCTGTCCAGGTAATAGGGAATTTTAATCAAGCTAATGGAGTAGGGATGTGAGAGGTATAATTCAGAGAGCATTTAGCCGCATTTGCATTGGGTTGAAATGTGATATAATTTGGAAAATACCAGCCTCATTAAATATGGTCAAGATTCTGACCCCTACCCCGCCATCACCAGTAAAACTAATCATTTGTCCCTTCTATTTAGGCCACGTGCCATATGATGTGGGTTTTAATTTGATATAATGCATTTAAAGTGATATTTCTAAACAACGATAAAATATTAAACCTGACCTACTAACTAAACCTAGTTTAATATGGAAATGTTACTATACCGTAAATTCACCCCATGTACAAACAATAACCCCATCCAACATTATCTTCAGAAAAAGCCAAGTATTAATATTAGAAACCATTGATGAGGAAGGTTTGGTTCATATTCCGCTCGTGTAAGCTTTTGGTAGTTTCCCAAATTTCCACTAAATATTCATCTTTATTTATAATCATTTTATGAATACATCAATAACCTTTGGCTAAGCATCTTTATCCATGGAGACTGAGAAACAAGCCCCCATCCCCTAGAATTGCAATCAACTCCTTGAACAACTGGGTCACGGAATTGGGCTGGATATTAAATCCAATTACTCTGCTCGCTAAGAATATTGATCTCTAAATTAGTGTTGTTGACAAACATATTTTCATTTAGGTTTTAAGTTCACTTACAGGGTCAATCAAATCATTAAAGATCCCAAGTTTTGACTATTTATAGCCAATATTGGTTGACACTCGGATTAATTTAATTGTCAGGTTCGTCTAGTCTTGTTTGAAGGTGTTGGAGGGTAAGCGTTCGATCCCGGCCAGATTAAGTAAATAAGTTTTTAATATCGCTCCACGCAAATGCAGATAAATTTCGTCATATAGATATATATAAATACATTTCTAATCCTCACCCCACTAACGTAGTTAAAATAAATAAAGACCGGGTGGATAGCTTTATGTGGTGGAGTAAAAATACTGTTTGGTTTTATTTAGTCTACAACTCAGATATAAGGATTTCTAGCATTTGTCGTGGGGTTTTGGTATTATATGGATTGTACTCAGGTAAAATAAATAGTAATATTAATAGTAACTTTTAAGATACCGAATATCAAAGGTTAACTTTAAAGTGTATATATATATATATATATATATTGAAAACCTCAAATAGAGGAATTTAAAAATGAAATGCAGAATTGAAGATTTATATATTGTTTTGGTCCAAGTTATGTTTATCATATCAAGTTCTTATAGTAATGTAAGTAATAGGCCTACCTCTTGAGTAAATATATTATTATCTGTCATTCAAGCAAATTCATAAAGTTTCATAAAGGTAAAACAAATGATCATTTATAGTAGTAGTTTTTAAAGGGTGTACTGTGGCACATTAGTGTGCCGCGACATTAACTAGTTGTGTTTTGAAATTCTCGACTTGTTATTGTTGATGAACTCATTAAAAGTAGTATCAATCAATATTAACCTATAAAACGAAATGAAAGAAAGATGTTCAATAGCTTTAAAATATTTATTTTACTTGGCTTACAATAAAAATAAATGGTACAGCGCACCGCACAGACTTTCTCTCTCTTTCTATAAACTCGTAAGATTTCTGAACGGAATAATGTACATTGTATCATCACCACTCTTCATAAGAACACGCATAAAATAATATACAATGATATAGAATCAATGAGAAAAGAGACGCATCTTTGTCCACCTAAGAACATTTCAAACAGTTTAATGTCTTCCACAAGGGTCAACATTTCGTATTAAAATTTCGATATCTGGTTAAAGTTTTAAAATTTTATAAGGTGTTGCAGATCTTCAAGTCATCGCATTGATATTTAATTATTCATTTAAACATTTTGACCAATAAAAAATGTAAATATTGACTATTGATTCTAAAATAGAGATAGATCATTGCTATGGGAACATTTCTCCTAAGAGCTTTAGGGAAAAGTAGCATACTTTTTTAGATACTTATATTTAATTACTCTATGGCATTGGAGAATTATTCCGTTAAGACTTAAGTAGTATATGTTTACAACTAAAGCTCACAAAATTTTATTAATATATTTGCAAATATCTCAGAAACTGTTGCTTTTATAAAAATATATGTCAAATAAAAGTTTTTTATTTCTAATAGTCCTACAATTTTGCAATGATAAGTTGTTTAGTTTCTCAAATAGTTGTGGAGATACGGAAATTAACGCTTCTGTAAAGTACCCTAAAAATCATTTTCATAGGAAAATGAAAATAGCCAGTTTATTTATAATCTTAATCAACGCCTAGATACGAATTTTAATCAAAATCGTTT
>CABFWB010002682.1:0-70028 GCA_902151455.1 Timema bartmani | reverse complement strand
TATATATATATATTTATATATATATAAATATATATATATATATATTTATATATATATATTTATATATATATACACACACACGATAAAACCAAAAGTAATATATATATATATTTTTTTCTCCACTTCGCTATAAGCAATATTTTTAATAATATATAATTGTGGAACATCTAAAAAGCTTCGATATCCCCAAACACGCATCTTGAAAAAATTTAAACTTTTGAACAATTTTTTCCGATTTTTACGAAATTTGGGAACAAAATAATGAGATATCTTAATTGTTACAATAATATTCTATATGTGTCCAAATTTAATAGAAATAGACTAAAACAAATATTTGTTTAAATATATATAACATATCATCTTTTCATTAATTGATTTACTTATTTAATTTATTACTTCTTCAGTGTCAAGAATATTTTTGAGGTTCTAATGGTTTTATGTTAATCTCTACTCTTTGTGTAGCCTTCAGAGGACCACATATTCAACCTTTTTAATATACAAGATACCCTTGACCTACTTATGATGAGTCACAGGAACAGGATAATCATATTATCTCCTTAAAAAGTAGAACTCTAAATTTGTTAAACATTCAAGAAACTAATTATTTAAACATTTGACTGTATTTAGAATTTTTTTTTGAGACTCAAAAATATATCAGCCCTCTTTAAGTCATATAGTTGTAGTTTACTTGTTTTACATGTTTGCTTTAATAATTCTTAGTTATTTATAGCAACTTTGGATTTAAGTATGGCATTAATTGTTTTGGTTTCTATTAAGTAATGCTTATTCTAAATAAATTTTAATCTAAATAAGTAATACAAAAGGAATAATAATCCTAGTAGTCCTAGGGTATTCAAATTTGATCAATATCCGTACTTAAGTTCTAGAACTTTATAAAATACACACACGCACATAGATGGTTGTCACATTAGTTCTTTTTTACAATTCTTCAATAAAAATACCAATCATCTTTAAAGGGGGTGGGGGGGATTGTCCCCAGAAGCCATGGCCTACACATAATTGGAATGAATGTAAATTTGATCTTGGCCCAGACATGAAATAAAAATTGCTTCGAGCAACCAGTTTTCGTTTTTATGTTTTTTAAGCACTGCTTCTTACTATTCATTCGGGCTGTATGCCTATGTACTAATTATACAAATATGTTAAGGATGAAGAAGATACAGTTTAGAGGAAGTGTACCCGTATTGGCATGGAGAAAGTTGGAACAATTAAGGAAAAACAATACCCTTAGTACACCCTACTGGGATCGAACCACAATATCCCCGTCATTGGCAGTCTAGTATATGGTGAGCGTAGCGCTATAGGACATGCAGCCACCAAAGCAGTTACCAGTGTTCGTTATTGAAGCGAATAATTGGAGAGTGAGCGAGATAAAAGAAACAAAGAGTTTTATCAATATGTTCACTGGAATCCGATCTGTAGGAAAGTAGTTTGTTTACAACACTCCCTCAATCAAACTCCCTCCCTACAAGACACCTACCTTCAAGAAAATATTGATCTCAACTCCTTATCAAAAATGACTTTAGGTTGCCACCTAGAGCACTAAGACGTGCGGCAAACGTAAAGGTATATCATAAAATGTAAGATAATATTTGTTATTTAAAATAATGACTCATGTCAAAATAGAGTTAAAAGTTATCGCCATGCCCCTATATGATTAAAAACCTTACATATTAATCTTAGTTATTTAAAAAAATGTGTGGAACAAGCTCATTTTGAACGATGTTTAAGGCGAAATGTCACACTTTTGATATTTAGCTCAAAGGTAAGAAACATAGAACTATACTTCCTCAAACAAATTAAGTGAGTATTTAGAAAGTGGATTCTGTGAAAATAGATGAAATGTACCCTCATTTGTGAGAAGGGACCTAAACCAGTTGTAGAGGATGCCTTTAATGCTGTGCATGTTGTATCTCAGCCCCTGAGAGTTTATTGCCACCTTTCCATTCACGCGAGAGTTTTATGACTTCACTCTCCCATCAAAAATTGTGTCCGATCCCCCACTTACCACCCCCTCCATACCCGGACCAAGGTTTTATTGCTGACTTCTCGTAGAAGGGTCACTGTATCTAATCGTGCCTCCACTTACCACCCACTCCCAACCCCTATCTGCCCTCCCTGGACAAGGTTTTACAACTGACATTTCTATAGTGTATATTAACTTAGTATTCCCTTCCACTCCTGTCAGCCAGGATGGTACGTTGTCCACTTCAAACCTGACCCTATAAATGGCAATACACGTATCAGGTTCAAGGCCAGACTTTGATACTCGGTGAGGTAATTAACCTAAGAGAACTATCATAAATTCTATTAGTCACGATGGAAACTGCGCAAGTTAAAAACCTCCAAACCTGACGTTATAAATTGTCATAAGCATATCAGCTACGGAGGTTGCTCTTTGATCCTTGGCGGGTCATAAACATAAAGAGTTGTCATAAATGGTTTTTCCATTTTGGCAACTGCTAAAGCCAAAAACTTTTCAGTGTTCTAACAAAGTATAACCTATAATTTTAGAAGGCGAAACCACTCGTGCCATGAGCATCATTAAGATCATCACCATTTATCGACACAAGAAACTCATATTTGTTCATCATCGCTTCAAACGCATCTGCTTCCGCACTTTTGAATCTCGTAGGAACGAGCAAGGAGAAAGTGAGCTTAGTTGAACATATGGAGAGCATACCGCATAACAGAGTTTAATGTGCTAAACAATAAGTTTGAACGTCGGCTACTCATTACTTCAGACTCTCACCTGAACGTCTTTCTACCGGTTCAGTTGGCCCATCTGACAGAAGAAGAAGTTACCAACATCGCCCAGGTTGAGATTGATTTGGTATTTCGAGACATATCACCAAATTAGCAAAGTTATTTTGATTACTTCAATTCTTCTTTATATTGTATTCAAATAACTTTAATTTAGTTTAAATATGTGTTATCTTATAGCTATTGAAACCAGACTAGATATCAGAAGGCCAAAAACATTATTTTATTTAATTATAATAGTGATTGAAACTTAATAAGACAAGTTAAAGAGACTTTTTGATTTTCCCAGTCATACAAATAATTGAATAGTGATAGCACGCAGGTTTAAACTTACATTATTTGCAGAAAATTCAACTTTTGTTCAAAACTACAGATCTTCAAGATTATGCTATAAAATAATATTAATAAGTCATCAAGTGGTTTTATAGACTTTGTGATTCATTGATGTGCCAGACCACCCAACCTAAATATTCATTAATTTCAACCCAGATGCTACACTAGCACCACCTATCATCTACAGGATAATAGAGAAACCATCAGAGCTTCAACTCCACAGGAGAAGTTTTCATACCTACCAATCAAGTTGGCATCACTAAAGACAACATCCTGTTTAGTCTAATTACTACTACTTCATGAGAAAGATGTTATAATAGCATCGACATATTGAAGTGTGTGTAAATATGTGTTAGTGTTTTTACTTTTATTTGTGATCTACTACTTTCCTACTATTCTATAATTTTATTTATTGTAAACTGTTTTGGATCAATGCACTTTATTTCATACATATAGTTTTATTTGAGAACCAGCATAGTTATAATAATAGAGTAGCGTGATTGACCGACTGTGGAAATTTGACCTTACATCCTGTCGGTGGTGTCCGTTGGCTTTTATGTGTGCCCATTGTTTTTTTATGTGTGCCCATTGGTTTCTTATGAGTGCCCATTGGATCGCATGATTGGGACTGATGTGGGCGTCTTTTTATTTATTGGTAGGGGAGCGTGCATTCCATGGCGTCAGGCACTCCTTTCACGACGTGTCGGCAAATCTGTTTAGTCTAGGCAGTGTGGGGGTTAAAACCCGGGACATTGCCCGCCCCATAGGGCAGGGACCATAGTTAAACAGCAAGTGTTTGGAGCTCACAACTCGGAATCCACAGACTGAGAGCAGTGGAGCACATAATGTTGTCAATACGGAGCCTGATTACTAATGAGTGAAGAAACTTTGAAGAGAGCATTTGCGGCTATTTTCCCGGGGCCCCAGGGCATTAATTCCTCGGTGATTACTTGTAACTAAACATGGTCAATTAGTTAAATACTGGCTAGCTCGCTAATTATCACACAGTGTATACATCCTGAAGACACGGATCTTTGTGGTAGTGCTACCATCATACCCCCTGGTACAGTTGGCACAAAGAAATGCAGCCTCAGCCACCGGTACAATAGGCACCAAAAAAAATGCCACAACGCCCGACCTCCACCGCCATAACTAGATGAGTTACACGCAACCTTTCTGACTAAACGTCTATATATTAATTATGATAGTGCGGTAGGTATGACTAAAACATCTTCCAGCATTTTACCCGTGGAGTGGTACAAACTTATTCAATAATTTTAAAGTATTATGTTTGAAAGAGGGACAGGACTATAGTGAGCCAATGGTCTTGCGCTGAGCTAGTCATGACCGTTCCTCCTACCGATTATAAAATGTTCTTCCTATCAAACAACTTAAAAATATTCATACTGCAAGTTCGTGATCTCTCCATAAAGTTTGTATTTTTAAACTGCTCTTCTTAACAGGATCATACTATAGTTCCTATCCATGTTCTTCCTACGTCAATGTTAAGTGAAAAAAATATATGTTTGTATTTGTTCTTTCTCCCAAACAAATTAAATATATTCAAACGTCAAGTCAGTTAGATAATGACCAACGGCAAAGGACTCATGTGATCTGCAGACGATCAATGTTGATGTCTGCGGGCCATCCATATGAATACATAGTATCGCGTCTTGGGTTATACGCTAATATGATAGGGTTGAGGAAATGCATACGCAATTGCGTGGAAAAATCAACCTCAGTGCACAAGGCTGTGGTTCAAACCATGCTCTCTTAGTTCTCAGCAGGCGAGCCAAACACAAGAATGACGCCTTTGACCATTCAGACACTAAGCCTCACAGTGATTTAAGGACCACCATCCCTCCCAACAAAAGTCTAATAAAAATGACTGTATGTGCTGATGTAGGTATCCACCATACCAACATGGACCACGATTAAGGTAGACATGTTCCAGCGTTTACGTGGAGGGAGAGTGGGAAACAATTTAGTGAGAACTACCAACAGTACACCTCGACAGGTATTCAAATCCCCAACCTCACCCAAAATATATTTTAACCCTGATATATTTTGCCGGGTGCTTCATGCCCTGTAGTTGCCAAACCTGAGAGAAGAATATGGTGTTTCAAATTGCACGCACCCGTTCTGTCCCTAGAATACGTTGCAGGAGTTTCAAAGACAGAAAGGTGCTGACAATATACACGTGACAACTTTGCCTGAATAAAATATTAAATAGCGCTGACAGGTAAATGTTAAGCTTTATTGATTACACACATATAGTTAATATAGCTTTAGCAAGTAGAATACATGAGTATAAAGGAGGAATAAGTATACTATTATTATAGTTAGCTCACTGCTTAAATATTTGTTTAAAATTTTAACTAAATTTGGTTTAAGTTAAGGTGTCACACACCCACACGCACATGAACTGAACACATTTTAGCACAGCGTCTTACTAGCCGTTCGGGTTATACGCTTAAGTACTAATTAGGCTAATGATTTGATGATTGGTAAGTTTGAATTTAGTGAAAGTGAACCCTTATTTGCATGGCAAACACCCCTAGTTTGCCCAACTGAGATTCGAACCTTGAACTCCCTCATCCTCGACAGTCTGGCTCTACACGAAACAAGCTCGTTATCCAACTACGCCAACTAGGCGAAAAAATATTTAATTATTTTAGAAACGACCGTTTTATTCCTTGAGCCACTTAAAACAGTAAAAAAAAAATTTTATTTTACATATCATTTAATGTTCTCATATATTATTTGCCTATTATATAACTCTTATATTAATTCATAAGTAGTATTGAATACAATTATGAGGAACTTGAATTTATTTTAAATAACATTTAATTTTCGAAATTTTATTTTGTTGACAAAATAAATAACATTCACACAAAACAAATTAGCCACGTAAACCTCAAGCACCAATAAGAGGAAGTGTACCCACTTTTGCACGGAGGGAGAATATAAAGTATCTCTAAATACGCTCGACGCTGATGAAGAAATTTATAATATATCTTTTTAAATTGAATACTATGGCGTGGATTTGCTTAGCTTACACTGAATTTTTACTAAAACTTATAATGTCCGTTTACAATACACACAGAGCCTCGCATCGTTCTACATGTATAATATTTATCACAAGAAAGAAGTAAGCATGAATAAATTAGATTAATTAAGGGAATGTATCTCAATTTTCCAGAGTTGGTACATCAAGTCAGTGATTTGATAGATACTGACCACTGATAATGTTGACTGCTTTTCCTAGCAGAATCATACTATAGTTCTTTTCTTCCTACAAAACAAATTAAATATATTCATACGTCAAGTCCGTGATCTGTAACAGTCACTTTTGATATATAATTGATATTAAGGCAGAAACTATTAGACAACTAATAGCCGGACACACCACATTACTTGTATTTATCACCTGAAAGGGATATAAATACCGTCGGGAAAAGGAATTCAATTTACTGAACGTGTGTGTGTGTGTGTATTAAGCCAACGTCACTCTGCGAGAAAAAATGGTATCTACAATCAACTATAAAGCTAAGATATATATTTTTTAGTTTGACACTACCTGTTTTATTGTTGATACCCAAGGTGAACGTAAAAAGGAACTAATTTTGAGGTTTAAATTGCAAATTCACGCACAATATATAACTTCATTTCTATTTATCAAGTGTAACTATTGTGATGGTAGAATACAAGCCTAGTCGTAAATTCTAGAATATTCAAATACTTGGAAGGAGTAGCAACTTACAAATGACAAGTTAGTTTGCCTGTTAGAAGAGTATCAAAATTAATTCACTAATAATGTGTTATCTTTGCTGATTATGAATTAATAGAAATTAAAAAAAAGTTTTATTTTTAAATATGATCTCAACTATATTTTGTTAACATAATAATATGTAATCTCAAATACAATTCATGGGGACATTTAAAACAATGAGTCAACTCTATAGACTTGTGTTGTTGGGAGAGGGTCGCAAAATTAATTTAATAAACATGTCAAACAAAAACAAGTTCTATTTTCAGAAATATTCTAACGGTTTCAAGCTGAAATTAGAAGAAGTGTACCCATATTTGCATGGAGAGAGAATGGAAAGCACGGCACGCATGAAGGAAACTTCAATATAGCCTTTAAATTTAATACTATGGCGTGGATTTGTTTAGCTTACCCTGAATATTTATTAAAATTTATATTGTCCATTTATAATACTCACAGAGCCTACATATCTAATATTTATAACAGGAAGGAATGAAGTAAGGCTGAATAAATTAGATTTACTAAAGGAATTGTATATCAATTTTTCAGAGTTGGAAGTGAGAAATGAATCATGAAAATTTACCCAAAAATAACTTGTGGTGAGGTCAAACCCCCGAACTTCCTATAACTATCATCAAAATCTGTTTCTAAAATGGAAAATTGGACGTAATTATCTGGTGATCTGGAACACATATTAATTATAGAACACATGAACTCGACATGTTTTAATTATTATTATTTAGAACAGAAGCTTACTACCCGTTCGGGTTATACGCTTAAGTACTGGTGGATTAGGAATTGGAAAGGTTGAATTTAGAGGAAGTAAACACGCATTTGCGTGGTGGGAGAGTGGAAAACCACCCCTAGTTCACCCAACTGAGATTTGAAGGAAACCCTTGGCTCAGTGGACAAACACGCTACCAACTAAACTAAATTAAGGTGTTGGTCTAATTGGGTATCTTGGGAGTGTTTGACATTACAACAGAAATCTTATGGCTCTGAAGAGTTGATGGGAATTGTTTGACGTTTAGGTTAGCTTACTAATAACTTGAACAGATGTTGAGAGGAAAGCCTACTTAAGGGTTTTTGCATTAACACACACCTTACATACACAAGAGTGTTGAGGGAGAATGAGAAACCACCATAATATTTCCACTGGCTGTAGCCACCTCATGATGTGCAAGATTAGGTTGGAAGGAATGGCACGCGTTACTGATTGGAAGTAAGAAAGATGTTTGTTTGTGTCCTGGGAATATGTAGGTGATAAATAACGGACATGTAGACGTGAAATTACTTTTACTCTTTGTGTCAAAAATAGTAATAGGTTTGTACTATGAAGCGTCCCATCCCCAAAGCTCTGGATCATTAGTGAAGGGAATTCTAATCTATACACAATATGGCCTGCGTCAATGGCCGAACGGTCTAACGCGTCACTTCCACCGGGGAATGGGGAGATCGGGTTTTTAACCCATTTGTGTACACTAAGGGTGATTTTTCCACTCTCCCTATATGCAATATGCGAGTGCACATCCCTAACACATTAGCGTATAGCCCGATCGGGTAGTAAGACGTGGTGCTGGGAAAGGTATAGTAGGATTTTTATAGGAAAAAAAAGTATTTATCAATTAAGTCAAGTCTTGTAATCTCCAACAGTCACTTGACCATGTATGTTTGGCTCATCCTAATATTTTTCTATTGCGTATTTGTTTATGTGGAATCTGGGACGACATTTGTAAGCAATATTGTTTCTAGGATTGATATTATAGTAAGGTCTTAAATAAAACAAATGTTATTTTCTGTGACACTACACTGACATAATGAGCGGGCAATCGCAATTTGCCTGTACTACACAATTGGACAAAATAACTCTTGCAAACTGTAAGGATCATCATACCAGTGTGAACAAAATAATTAAGCCATTTTTCATTGCTTTTGGTAATCGAGCCACGTCTCTTGTGGCGGCATATCTTGCCCAACTATGGACGATGATGAAGTTAAAGTGTTACTCTCCATGCCCTTGAGCTAAAATTGGTTCCAAGTCATCCGCGACACAACCGTTTTATCTTCACCATATAATTGATCATGTTTAGTAGTTTTTTTCTATATTCTTAGTAATAGCAATAATCGTATAACTTATAACTACTGATCAATTAACTGGATGATAGATTGACTTTAATATAGGTATTGAATGTAAAAAACTAATCCTGGAATCGATTACAAAACCACTCCTAAACATATTTTAAGTCGTATTAAATTCTAGTATCTAGAAGTTTACTATACACTATCATGATTCCATTAGGGTTTTACTAGAAAATAAAGACGCTTTAAATATTAGAACGTGATATTTGTAAAACTATTTTATTAAATCTTTAAACTTGCCGTGGGCTAATTATTGTTTATTTAAATACTAAACAGCCGTAGCCTGCTTTGCTCGACATCCTAATATGGAAATAAAACCTTGAGGTAAAGTTAGAAATGAGAATTATGTCTTACTTCCTCCGATAAGAATAAAAATGATTCTCATCATAGTGTGTCAGTATTGTATGAAGAAATAATCTTTTTGGGGGAAACAAATGAATTCATCTTTTAACCTGGATCTTCCTCACGGTGGAGGTAACTCACTTTCTCACATAAGAATAACATTGATACATTTCTTAAGAAAAAAGACATTCAAACATAAAACAAATAATTTTAAGCCAAACAAGTGTGTGAGGTGGTACATTGTTAAACTTATGGTAGAAGGTAAACCAGAATTCTCATTTATACCTCTACTCCTGACGTCCCGGAGTTTCGAAACTTGTGCAAGAGAGCCACTGGGCATGGCAGGGAGAAAATTTGAGTTTTTGGAAGGTAAATATTCTGTAAATTCATGAAAGCGTCAGTTAAATCAAATCTATCTGAAATCATAGCTAGGGAAATTAGTTAGTTGAGTAAATGTATTTAGTTATACAACAATAGTATGCATTTAAATTAACATTAATTTAAGAAAGTTTATATATTTGGAAGTTAACTCTCATGCCATCTTTGTATCTGGCATAGTTAGTAAGATTTATACTATTTACATTTGGATAGGTTTTGTTTAAAGCACTAAGATTGTGTTTGTATTATTTTTAACTATTTGGTTGAATTAGTTTTTAATTCAATTTCTGTGATCACCCAACATTTTAAAACCTTTAGTTAAACTTAACTATGACGTAATAATAATAATAATAATAATTTTCTTTATCAAAGTCCTGACCAACCATCACAAGACCTATAACAGTAAAACTGGATACGCATACAACAACAAATAATACATTTGTATGAAAACCATTATAGGTAATTTAAAATTCTAGTTTAATTTTTAACGAGTATATATGTCACGATAATGTTAAGTAAATATCAATTTTAATTTTAATAAAAACATTTTAAATTACCATTTAAAATATGAAAATTAAAGTGAACATAAGTTTTGATTAATCTAAGCAAACCTAAAATTAAAGTAATAAATCATAAAGAATTAATTAAATAGCTCTCCAAATTAGGCTATCTTTTATGATAAAATTATATTACCATGAATACTCCCATAATGAACACCTCTACTTATCGGATTTATTTTTTATAACAGGCAGTTTAAATTTTCCCTGCCAAATAATATGGGCTCTTATGAGGAAACAATTTCTCAGTTACGGACGTGAATAGTGCTAAAGACGCACACATTTCATAGTAATCCCCCAATTGTAGACCAAAATTATAGTACAAATCCATGTATTGTACAGTACAAGGGTGACCTGGCGGTCTAGGGTAAGGTGTCAATTTATGTGCTGGGGGTCCTGGGTTCAATTCTCGGTCCCAGTTCAGATTTATCTGATTGCCAAACCCTTCCTTCACATCTGACAAGACGTGTATTATACACAACTTGTGAATGTGTGGAATGTCAGGCCTCCACCGTGGTTCAGATCCCACGTTAAGCTTTAGGTTCTCCATTTCATCTCACAATCACCCTACCAATACATATTAACGTGCGTACAACCCAAACGGGTAGTAAGACGCGTTTTCTAAGAATAATAACTTACAGTACAGATGCTTAAAATGCGCTTGTCTTGCGTGACCACCTTCCCCTGATAGGAAAACGGTTCCATTAATTGAACACACTATGTTATAATAAAGGGAAACCAAATGACTTAAAAATATAAAAAATAACAATAATTAATCTTGAAAATAAAATTCATAATGACACAGTCTTCATTTATTTATATTATTTTACTATTAAATAAATCGTGTTTAAAGTTTTGATATCATTGATAAGACCTATTTAGTTTATTTTGAGGTAAATAAAAAACAATTTTTCTCAACATAAGACGTCCTTATTGTTTAAAGGTAAATATAATGTTTATTTTTGTCATTAATGTGTGTTTAAGGATTTACAGCAGTATTAATTTAGCACCGTAATATATTATTTTTAACTTTAGTCATCAGGCTAGATTTATTAAATATACTGTACAGAATTATTCCTGTACACATATCACTTTATTTGCATATTGTTTTGAGTATTTTGAAAACTGTACATTGAGAAATTTACAGTATGTAATGTATTTTTTTTCTTTGGAAATAACTATACTACATGGACTATACAAATCAGTAATTAGATTTTATAATGCGTAGTTAAAGTAAATAGCTTCTTAAATAATAGAATATGCACACTCCGTTTACCCTGAAATGGAACATTCTCATTTTGACGGATTACATTATGGGTTTATCCTATAAGCTTCCCCATAGTGGAACGATGTATATGAAAAATGGTAGATGAGGTTGTTTTCAAGGTCATTGAAAGATGTCAAGGATCAAGCAACTCCATTCGGCAATACTTTCCCTGAGCTACCCCTGCTCTGAGAATTGAACCCTGGGTCCTCTCTAAGGCAAGTGATAAGTTATTGGTGGCCAACATGCCATTCTCGAAGGAGTTGAAAGAACTCACTATTTCATCAGAGAAAGACTGCATCGAGATCCCTTGAAATGGCTTATTTTCTGTGGACAGAGCAATGCAAGTCACGACTTCACCGGCGGCGAAACAATGGGAGCGAGGAACAGAATTTTGAACGGAAGTTGGAAATAGAGGAAATGTAGACCTCGTTACCCTTTGGTCAGAATGGGATTAAAGTGAGTGGATGATCAAGATGAAGGTGGGGTCAGATGGACAAGGCAGAGAGCCACAACGCGGTTGTTGGTGCACCGTGTGTTGCGTAGTGACTCGTCAAACAAGAGGTTGTTCTGGAAAATTGTTCCCATTACTACACTATCGGGTTCACAAAATCATTACTATTTTTAGATGTTGAAACTAAAATTCACGTTTCTTTCCTTCGCCTTTCTTTCCACCACCTATCAAAGTCACAAATTGCAACATTTGTCAAGTGGGCCTAGGTTTTAACTTAGCTTTGAACTTTTGGGAAACTTAAAATTAATAAATATTGAATTTTTACTAAACTAACATAAAATAAATAAAAATAGCTCAAATACTTTATTATAGAAACAAAACCAAACTGTTGAACAGTCATGGAAACCGAATGAAATAAGTTTTTTTTTTAATTCTTCAATTTACGTGATATAAATTGCAATTTATAACATCAATTTATGTAAATAAAGGCAAAATGCACCAAATGGCTATATTAAAATAAACATTGAAAGGAGGATAGAAGAGCAATGCCTGCACACTTAATAGAAAATTGGAAGCCTCTAAGTTGAGGATTAAAGCACAATAAAACAGATAATTATGTAATTTTCAATGTACGGTACATTGATACTTACATAACTATGTGTTTCATTGTATTTTATTTGTAAACTTTTAGGCCTACAAATTTTGTTGTTGGTAGATGTGTAAACTTTTCCCTTTTATCCACCTTTCATTATTTATTTTAATTTCAATTTAAGTAGAATTAGTAAAATAACGTTCTTCGTACAGTTTACTTACCTACTATGGGTACTAGGTAGGATCTCGAAAATGAATTAGCTCACTTACAAAATATGTCACCTATTCCTACTTTGATCTCTTTTTATTCAGTCCACTAGGTCCATTCTAATGCTATCCTCCCTTCTGCATCTAGGTATCGTCTAATTGGGTTTAAAAGTCAATACCCTGAACACAGCTCTAGATTATTCCATTCGTACCACGTGTCCTGCCCACCGTAATTTGCGAGAGTTGATTGTCCTAACAATGTCTTATTATGAGTTCAGGATACGTAACTTAACATTATGTAACCTCCTCCACTCCACTCCTTTAATACACTTTTCATACAGCTAGCCGCATCCAAACAATATCTGCCTAACATCAATAATGATAAAAGTGAAACGAACAAAAAACCTTATTACTAAAACATAATGAGACTAGAGGGAGCATCGAATTTCACCAAAAAGTTTACTAAAACATTAATATTTATGTAACGTTTCAACTTTTCATTTCTTAGACCTATATATTTAAAATAATTATGTTTGGTTAAAAAATATTTTTACTGATAAAAGTTTTCGAACTTTAATAGGCTCACTTAACGGTGAGAGGGTTTTTTTTTTTTTCAAATCTTAGAGAGTTGCATATATATGATACGTAGATATCTGTTTATGTAAAGTACACTCTAAGTAACTTTGTGGGAAAATGAGAATTCCATTTGTTTTTAATAATAAACGGATAAATGGAGACAAATTTTAATCAAAATTTTTGGCGTCTATTTTAAGAAAATCAAATGTTTCTTCTTTCTACTCTTAATTTCAGGGTTATACGTCTATTTCAAAAAATTCCTCGGGATAATCCTATGAAAACCCTATATACTAGCCCAATCGGTAAAATTGTTTTGGCTCTAGACCAAGATACAAACATACAAATATATGACATCGTAAAAACCTGTTTTAGTGTTCAGGGAGCCATGAAACGTTGACATCCATACAAATCTCAAGTTAAATTGAATAATATACACTGCTACAGAAACTTTGAGAAAAGAGTAACCTTTCTGTCTGCCAAAAAGTATAATAATCAATCTCCCATTGCAAAGTCCTCCTTAAAAAATAAAAATATATATATTTACCCTCAAGAAAACACATAATTCTAAAATTTTACTCTCTCTATATATATATATATATATAAACAATATGTTAACTCTACTTTTCATACGATGCACGATAGTAACCCCTAGCTACAAATCTACCGTGGCACCACGGGTAGTTACATGCCTAGGATGGAACCCGAGAGGTAATTCTGGGGGGTTGGATGAGTTGTATGGGTTAGGTAATGTCGAATGCCACAATATCACGTCTATTTACTGTCTACAACTCAACTATATTACAATGATTACATGAATAACATGGTCTTTAGAATAGGGAGTGGTAACAACGTAGATTGGACCTCGTGTGCTATCTAGAATCAAGTACGATTACACGCGATAAGAACAGCGGGAATCGCGATTTGTCTCTTATGTCTATTCGTCGATTGTTGTTTTAGGAGTCCCCTAGGCCTCTCTCTTAGAGCCGTGCTTTTCTTCAATTTGGGGTGAAGTTCCGCCCTGATTATATAGACAACCAATCGCTTTATCAAGGTTTTACTAATTAAAACTTGGAACTCACTGATCTCGACATTCCAACAAGTACGCAAGGTTCACCAGTAGCACGAGGCTCACTCGCCAACAGGATATAGTAAGCCAGAGCTATTAAATTGGCAGCCCGCGGGCCACATCCGGCCCGCCAAGCTCCGAAAATTGTCCCGCGGATTGAAAGTCCAACTATTGTATCACTGGAGATGCGTCGTATGGCTCAGATGGTTTGTAGAGGCACCTGAGATTGAATGGTCAGATAGATCCTCAGTCTCTTATCAGTGGAGGTGGAAGATACAATCAAAGAGTTACTCGGTCCTTGGTGCCATTAACATCACGTGTTTACAAGAGAGTGCGAGCAAGGGATGTGAAAACAGAAGAAACAGCTTTTTGCTATCTTCATTCATGCTAGGATTAAACGTTTACTAAGGTAGACTGTGGAGGAAGAATAAGTTACACTATTTCTCTACTCTCACTCATTTTCTGCATAACAAGCAGGAAGAAACTCTAGCAGCCGATCTCTTTTAGCCCATGATAATTCAGAGCTGTTCTTTCATCTTTGTTTATCATACAGCCTGATACTTGACTGGGTGAACGGGCGAGTGGTGACTAGTCTAAAGTATGATTTTGGTAGAAAGAACAGTAGAAGTTAGTTACTAAATTTACTAAAACAATTTTAAAATATTCATACATCAAGACGTGTTATCTGGAGTTGTCCCTTTTGATAGATATTATCAATACCCATAAAATAACACAAATAATGTATTAATACGTTATCATTGTTGGCCGCAATAAAATATGTTTGTATTTTCTAAAATGTTCTTCCAACCAAAATAAGATTACACTAACCTAACACTTTATCAATGAGCACGGTCATCAAAAACTAAAAAAATAATCTCTTGTAGAGCTCAATGAAATATATAAATATATGACTAGAGTGTGTCCCAAGCAGACGAAGCAGAAAAGTTTATGTGCGTTGTTTAAGCAGATGAAGTAGGGCAGGGCGTCAATTTTTATATTGTTTGTCAATAGTTACCGGATAATAATCTATCTTGAGAAAGTATATAAACGACGAATGTCACGATAAACATAAGTATACTATAGTATTGTGAAATCATTATAATTTTCAGTGTTTAAACAAATATGAAATTACACTTATGATGCAAAGTTGAGATTATTATTACTAGATAAAAAAATTCAAATTTAAATTTCAATACTGATACTTACTGTTATTGTTACTTTTCTTTCGATACTAGTATAGTATTGGCATTTTTCTTCCAATACTTTTAATGAGTACAGTATCGATACTTTTATTTCGATACTATATCCTTAGTGCGAGCTTACCCTCAAGAGGTGTGCGTCCCTCACTCTAGACCCGGTATCTCTCTCTCTCCAAGCGCCACCACATAACGTCTGATACACTTTTTCCAATTCTGGATCTCAAAGGAGTAATGGGTCATCAATAGAGATAAGATTTAGACCAACATAGCCATATTTTTAAAATTCTATATTATATCATACCTCTACATTATCTAAATCAACTTTTTTGATGCTAACCTAATTTTATTCTGAATGATTTCAAAATAAGTTTTGACTTTAATGTGTATGGTCATAACACGTTATATTGTTTGTTATATTTGTGTATTAATATTTTAATATGTTAACCTATGTTTTAAACCATTCATAAACTCGTTTGACCATTGTATAAGTTCATGAAGTATTTTAAGTATTTCTATATGTTAATATTCATACATAATATTCCTTTAAACACTTTTTAATATTTTTTTTAATTTTAATATTTTTTTTAATTTTAATTTTTTTTTACATCACATTATATAGTATACAATTTAATACCAACTTAATTTTTGAACGTAAATTTGTTATTTTCTATATTAACATATCTAAGTCTTAACTCTCAATATTTAGCTATAAGTTTGAATTTTATTGATTCCTACATTTTTTTACAATTTAAAATTTTAATACAAACTCTACAATTTAATTTAAGGTTAGCGAAATAATAATATCTTATTATCTTGAGCAGATCTCAAAGTGGAGATTTTACCAACCTAATTTATCAATTTTATTTAGTGCTGAACGGTAATAGTACATTGAAGTAGATATAAGACAGGTAGCTCACTTTTTGTCGTTGCCTGCCTCCGCTTATTCTTTTCAGGTTGGAAGCAGGGCGAGGGGAAGGAAGCGATCGAGATAAGTGAATAGAAACTGGTTTTTAAGGGTTTTATTATAATATAGCTGGATATATTATATGGCAAACGTATTAAAATGTGATCATGATCATGTCTGAATAAATAAATGGTTTAGAAATGAGATCGTTGTGGTAGCAACTTATACTAGAGTAAGTAGGACCTGGGTCGATACCCGAGAGGTCCACTCGCCTCCACTAGTGATTACCCATGCCAATGCATCGTGGCCTTCGTACACCGCATCTACGTATTAATTAACTGTACCACTGATCTTGACTCTTTTGATCCTAAATGAAAGAGAGCTTCCCTCGAGCTAATGGTTAAAGACCAAGTCAGTAAAACCGAATATCTAGCCTCCGCCATTAAGAGAGCCCGCGAGCGTAACCACATACGAGCTTCTTCTTGCTAGACAAAAGACTGACGTATTTAACCACTAGGAGGAGATATATTATCCCTCAATGGTCTAGTGCCCGGGTCAATAAAAAGCAATTAGGTCCTTTGAGATCATAATAATTATGGTTTTATTATGTGCAGGTACAGCTTACTCAGCACTGAACTAATTAAACATATCGTGCATGTTATTGATGCTATTGTTTGGAAGTGAATTAGGTTGTTGCTGACAATCGACTGTCTACTTCCACAATCTTTACACTAAAAAATGAACCATATGGACAAGCCATTATAAAATACCTCTAAAATGTTTATATCCTTGAGAATATTTTATTGAAACAGTGAACTCAGATCTATTAAATTTACAGATAAAATTATTGTATGAGTCACCCCTACTCCTGACATTATAAGTAAATATTCTATCTCACTCTAACATCAAATGTAAGGAGATAAAGCCTCAATGTTGACACGCAATGTAAGGTGTTATATATTCACCATATTTTCACCCCTAGTTTGGGAAATCTGGTCAAGTGGTCATTCAGGATTGTCTAAGGGAAAGAGTAAGCGGATACCAATTATAGATGAGCATCTTGAGATTGATATCTATTGCATGGCAATTGTAGAGTTAGTACAATGGCAATATTATAATAATGGTAGTCTATGAATCAGAAGTAATTTAGAAAAATACATGGTTGGAAAACATGTAATTCGTTATTTTAAAGAAGGAAGCCCTAACAGGCCCTACAAACCAAAGTCTTTATTCGTTAACTACCTATCGGCTTAAAATACAACACTTATCCATGGCACTATAAACTAAGTTAACCATAATAAATACATGTGGTGCGGCTGTGTAGACTTGAACTCTTCCCTCCTACTAGGAACTCACTCTACTTGTCCATCTTACTACGCGAAGTCAAACGGAAAAAAAATACAGTTACCACGAGAGATTTTGCTTTATCCATACAATAACTTAAAAGCAGACTATATCCCCGTCCTAAAAGAGAAACAAGCCAGTATTGCGCTAACTACAGCTGAATCAGCATGAGCCCAATTCTGGCACATGTTTGACAACCATAGGCGATTTCTAACATTTAAATGTCACACTTCATATTATATTGCAAAACATGAACTAGATTAACAATTAACACTTGCTATAATCACCCAGGTGTTTACATTATAGTGATAATTTATATTCTAGGAATTGGTTGGATTTTTATTTTATTAAAATCTTATTTTCAGAGTCATCTGACTAAATTGATATAATTAAAAAAAGGAAGTGTGGGCTCTCTTTATTTGCTAACGACAATCAAGATTTGGATGGATTCGTACGGAGGAATATGCTAGATATTTGAGTCGGGGAGGCAACCAAGTGAGCTGATACAGGAAGAGAGAACTGTGTGGTTGCGTGGAGAGATGTTTTGTGACTGTGAACTGACTGAAGGTTTGACACATTATTTACTTTCATTGTACATTTTGAAGACTATTTATTTTCGTATACTGTATTAACTTCTTAAATAAACTCATAAAACCTCTTCAGTTTCTAACTACAATTTCATGCCTTACTTTCTGACCCGCATTCTGGGCTATCCTTGGATGAAACTCATCCTAGCGAAGGTAGATAACGTACATATATATATATATATATATATATATATAATTTGAAAGTAAAATTTTCGGTATATCGATTATGGATGCATTTTTAGTGTTATATAACATCTAGAACGTGTTTCTGAAATTAAGTATTTGCGTATTTCAACGAAAATAATATTTAAAATACTTGCAGTACACACAAATACAATAAAGACAGAATCCCCCTAAAATTGTATGAGATTTATGACATTCAGGTGCTACACAGGTATCGGAAATTTCTGCATGTTCTGTTATACAAAACCAAAATACTTATTTGATAACTCAACTAGAGTCGAACTTGGATAATTCGTAAGTCAAAAATCCGGATCGTCAATAATCCGGATTACCAAAAATAACCACAGTGGTATCAATATCAGAGAAATGGCCGCCAATAAACGGACCTCAACCCTTGTTAAAAAAAATTGGAGACTTTTTTTATGTTAGATTTCTGATTTTATATTCCTTCAAAATTTGTGATATTTAACGACAAGAAAAAAACGCGTGAGTTCGTTGTTTAAATAAAGTGAAATGTTTCTATATTAACACTGAGTTTTCGTAAGTATTCCATCTAAGCTTTTTTTTTAATAAAGGAACTGTATTTTTGAAAATTCAGACATATTGATAATCCGGACAGAGTCGATCCATAATTAGTCATAATCATAGACGCTCTATTGTACTTGGTAGTAAAATCGTACAAAGCCTAAGTTACCTGAAAATTTTAAGGATTCCAGACACCTCGGGTAAACATATTAATCAGGTCAATAATTTGGTAGATGCTATTTTTACTATAATATACATAACAGATGGGAATCTATAAAATGTGACTTATTATCTTTGTAGATATTATTTTTTGTCATGTTATCACTACTAAACATGATTTAACCACTCAATAAACTAATAACGTTAGTAAGTATGCCAAGCAACTGGCAAGAAACAAATGACGTACGTATTTTAACATAGCAACAAGGATCTGGCAGGGTTGTCATCTCTTTAATCTCACATCATAGTACATGAATCTGAAATGGATTGTTCTTATTTATATATATTTATGTTATTATTATCTTATTTTCTCATGTAATTATACGTATTTGTAAGGTACTTGTATACTTTTCAGTGCAGGCCTTTCATAGGTCTCACGACTGTTGGCCAGCACTATAATAAAGGAAATTAAAATTGAATTATTATTATTATTATTATTACTATTATTTTTATTAGGTGTTCTGTCTTGCAAGAGTCCCATTGCCTTGTTCAAATTGAGTCCTCGAGAATGTCTAATTATAAGCTCCCTTTTTTTTGACCCCGAAACTTCATCTTCTTTCCATGTTTGAGGTCATCAGTCAGTTGTATTCGATATCTTCCTGGTCCTCTTTTATCTTCCACTTTGCCTTATCACGGCATCACTCAATAAGCTATTTCTTATAATAATGTGACCCATTGAATTAGTCTTTTTTCTAACAATTTTTAAACGATAACCATTTCACTGATATGCTGGCACGATAAAAATGACGATATCAAAACCATGGTTTGTAAATTATAAATTTAATCCCTGCTAATCAGGTTTGGTAAACACGGTATTTTTATAAGTAATTATTGCAATGTGACAGTTAATATTGATTTTAAATCTTAATCACTATTTACAAAAAAAAATGTTTTCTATTTTAAATCTACAATTCTCAATGTGCATTTTTATATTATAAGTCCTAAAGAATTAATCCAAATGTTTAAATTAATTTACAAACATACACATTTTTCTAGCAGTAGGAAAATAATTTATATTGATATAAAACAAAATTTAATTTATTCAGTAAACTTTTTTAAGTTACTAGCCTACTTTTATAAAATATTTCACTCATGAATCCCAAATTAAATTAGTCAAAAGTTCTCACTCAAAAGTGTTATACAAAATAATAATTTGTTAAAAGTTTCTAGAGTTTTAACTTATTATAAGTATTTGTTTGTGCTAATACTAAAATATTACTACAAAAAATACCTTGACTTTCGAGAACAAAATCCATAGTGGGTAGAAAGAGGATGTCTCAAAGTTTTGAAAGTAATAAATTCCTGTATAACAGATTCTCTGGTTCTAAACTCGTCCATGTGAAAGTGGACTAAAGAAAGGCGTGGTTTATTTTCAATAAAATACTGGAAGTTTTTCATTTTATGGGTCCTGGCATCCAACATACACAGCTGTTAATTTATTACCTGCTCGCCAGTCTACACTGAAGATAAGATCAATATATGAATATTTTGCAACAATCTTGTCTGTATTCTAAATGTAGCAGATAATACTACCATTTATATCAACAAGAAGTTTTGGCCCGAAAAAAAAAGTGTATAGGCATTGCATTGTGCATTTAACTTTTGTGTACCTTAACGTACATCTCATACACTATTATACATTCATATATATATATATTTCATCAAAATTTATAAAAGTACCAAAAATGATATATCTCTAAATAAAATATTTAAATATATACATATATAATAACATATATAACATTTATCTAAAATGATTTAGGCACAAAAATAGTTCACAAATATTATGGTTTATCTTATTTATATATATGTATATTATTATATCAATCAATATTTGTTTCTTACTATACGCCCTCATTATAATATCTACCCATTTGTATTCTTTTTTCCAAGCATTTCGTTCAAACAAAAACATCAGCAAGAGAAGGAGTGAGGAGATTCATAAATGGGTGATGACAGAAATGGGGACGTGTATTCGGTCACGTATTTAGATGATAAACAAATTAGCTCAAAGATAATTAGGACCATACTTCGTTGACAAACTCTTAGAGGAGGTTTCATAAGATAACGATGTATACAGGATTGTAGTGATAAAGATAAATGTCGAAATGTGATAGTCCTCAATATAATATACATTGCCAATTGAATCTAGTGAAATATTTGTTTGAAAAAATGCAAAATTCAAAATCTGATCAAAAACAATTATTGTAAAACGTTGATACTAAAAACAAGTCTCTATAAAAGAATATTTATGTTCAAAATCATCATGGGCATTAAAAATTGAACGTTGGCTCTACATTTTAGTTTTTGCACAAGGTAGAGAGTGTAATATAGGTAATTTTTTTAAATATGTATGTACGGTACATAATATCTTCTCTCTATATAGTACTAGTATACCTATTGTCATAAGCATAGGAACTATCATAATCAGGAAATGTTAAATCTGTATCAAAATAAAGTTTTTATATAAACACTTAATTTGTTATATTTATTTTATCATCCCGTTTTAGTAGCCAAGTGTGTCTTAGCTATTATTCATTAACTGTATGACTCCAGATTACAAAAACCGTAGGACATTAGGAATGGAAGCAAACTAAATTTTAGTTTGATTAATTTTCCCACATGATCGTAATTCAACCCAAGACTATTGAACAAGTAAAAACATAAAGAACTAACTGAGCTTAGGCATCATTTATTTAATTTTAACTTAAGGTTATGTTAAGGTTAACTTTTAATATTAATTACTAGCTTTATAAATTTAATTTTAGTGTGCTGCATCTTGCTATACGATCAGTCTATGTGCATATTTACACTGAACGGTTGTGATGAGGAAGATAAAATGTATAACTAGTGAACACGCATTTTCCGGAGGGAGAGTGGAAGAACATTAATTATAAAAAGACCACCTTCATTACACATGGCCATAATTCTAACCCAAAATTCACCGTAGTTGGTAAACTACAGCAAATAGGCCTACTGACTGAGGGCAATATTTGATACCTTTTTAACATCACAAATTGATATTCACACGATTTACGTAATATAATTAAAAGTGAAAAGAAAAAAACAAACTTAACACCCTCACTTTTCCCTTCATACGTATGTACAGTGTCAGCTTTCTAAGTGTGTTTATTTTAATGCTTCCCACACTGGTAGTCACGATGCCGAAGGCGTCAGGCTCGCATTACATATAAAAATAATATTCTGAGAGTGCAATTTTTACATTATTTCTAATTAATTATCTATGCTATAACAGGTTCTTATGTTTATGTTCTTTGTTTTGAGAACTGCCAACACCAGTTTTCACATGATTTAAGACTTCAGAACCACAATATGTGTAAAAATACAAGCCAAGGTATAGCCTAGTTTTGTAAGCTCATACTAAGCTCGTCTTTTCTCTGTTAATTGTTTTGCTTAGCTAACCGAATCACTGGTCATGATGTAAAACACAGCAGGCTTTCATTGAAAAAATAAATAGAAATACGCCCGAGACGCAAAACCTAAGGAATTCAATAAGTGCATGTATATAATATTATTATAATTTCTTTTTTTTTTTTTGTTTAATGGAATTAATGGGTAACCTCAGAGGAGCCAAATATTATTAAAGAATCTGGCTCGTAATAATACTGGTTAATTTAAAAAATACGCCAAAGCTGCACATTCTAAGGTTTCATACTAACTACCCATGAAAAGTTTCAGCTCCCTATATTTATTAGTTTTGGAGCTACCCACACCAGTGACCACGTGGTTTAAACCATGAGAATCACAACATATGAAGAACTTGATTAAAGTGCCTGGCTTTACCCGGGTAAAGTTTTTTTTAATTCCTTTGGATTGAAGATTTAAATTTCTTTGGATTGAAAAATTGAATTTCTCCTTGGGAAAAGATGTCAATAGAAACGAATCAGTACCATATTAAAAGCACCTATTGAGAGTGAACCATATTATATACCTTTTTAACATCACACACCAGTGATCAGGTAATTAAATTATTCAGTCTTGTAATGGGGAAAGCATTAAAAAAGTTCAGATTTCTTTTTTCCCTTAGTACCTATAGAAAATCTCAGTTTTCTAGGTCTAGTGATTTTTTAGTCACCAACGCAGGTGGTAATGCAGTCTATGGAGTAGAGTTCACAATATAATGTACATACAATTAAAAAAACTGCCCGAAGTGCAAATTCTCTAGTTTCCCTAAGTAATTATACCATGTTTAAGATTCTAGGTTCACAATATATTTAATAGTAAAAAAGAAGTTTACCTAATTACGGAGGTTGATGCCAATTTTAAGCTTTCTTGCTTGGTATCTTAAATACCCGAATCGGTAGTCAAGATGTCTAATGCATCGGGCACACTGTTGATGTAAAAATAGTCTAAGGTAATACGGATCTTAAACATTTCATTACCTAGTTTAAAATGTATTGTTTAATTGAGCTTAAAGATACACTTCTCAGTAGTCTCGCCATTAAATTCTCAATATATTTGATTTTAAAAAAATACGCCTGAGGTGCACCCCTGGGGTTTCACTAAGAAACAAGAATAGGGCCTACATGAAAAGTGTTACTTTTTGTGCACTAGTTTTTTAACCACCCACACTGGTGATTAAGGGGCTAAAGACATCACAATATCAATATTCAGTCACCGCCAATTTTAAACTTACGGACAGAGATATTTAGATCACAATGTTCGAATTTTACTAAAACTGAATTGTGTTTACCCTTGACCTATGGTGAAAAGGGTGGTTACAAACAAAACAAAAGATTACTTACGGAATCAATTTTTTTTAAATCTATCAATAAACATTTAAGTAGTTGGCTATGTGCTATTTCTTGCTGTATACTGTGTAAATGAAAACATTTTTCTGTATTCTTCTCGTGAGTATATACTTTTCTATATTCAATTCCACATTTGATAAACATTCAATACCCTTAGAAAAATCCTGACAACCTCCATATTCTTTGGTTCTGCTTATTACAAAAGAAAATATGGGAATCATAGGTACAGCCGATAGCGTTCATTGAAGAAACCTGGCTGTCTTTCATTGATATTTTTTATTTTTGTTTTTAGAATCGCGTCTTACTACCCGTTCGGGTTGTGCACTTATGTACTAATAACACTAATGGTTTTAGTAGTTAGAAAGGCTATATTTTTTTTGCAAATATACCTACATTTGCGTTGAAGTAGAGTGGGAAACCATTATGAGAAAAGCATTTTGAAATGTCATCGACATTCTAGTCTACTGCGAGAGTAGCACGTTAGACCATCCAAATAAACGAAGCAGGTTCTTTCCTTGCTTTAACTGCTGTATGAAACTTAATCCCGGAGTGTGGGGTTCAATTGCTCTCTGCGCTAAGTTTTTCATACTATTTTCAGTCAATCTTTTCAAAGTTGTTTAATGTGCTACAAATATAAATATTTGGGTAGAGAACCAGTTTCTAAAAATGTTAAATTCATACAACCAAAAAAGGATTGTTTTCAAAGAATTACAATTTTATAGTGACATTTTATTCATGTTAGTTTCAATTCTTAAATTTCCTAAAACCAAAGTTTAAGGTTCACTATAATCGAAATTTTTAACAAATTTTGAAATATATTTTTATCGAAACAAATTGATTAGGCTTATTATTGCCGGATATTCACTACCACTAAATCCATAGTTAGTGGTGTACCTATATATAATAGATATATAAAATAGCCCAGAAGAGAGCACACCTTTAGGTTTCCTTAAATACGTAGACCTATTCCAAATTTGGTATTTATATTTTTCTTAGTTTTGGAGATACTTATGTTAGTGGTCACGCATTGTTTGGTGATAGTCTAAAAATATATAGATGTTAAAAAAAACCTATGTGCATATTTTCAAATTTCCCAGATTACATTTTGTTTACCCTAAAAGGCAGCAGTCTTACCTTGATGGGCTATACTATGGCCCTATATTATAAGTTACACCAAAGTGAATCAATGCAAGATAAGCTTGTTACCTTACAGGGTAAATGAAGGGTGCATACACTAACCTTTTCTTGTATATGTTTTCTAGTTTTTGAGCTACCACATATCTTTTCACGTGGTTTAAGGCTTCAAACTTGGAATATAATGAGGGGGTAAATCTAACACGCTCAAGATGCACACCCCAAGTCGTCCTTGGGCACGTAAATCTATGGTAAATTTAGGCTATGATTTTGAGTTGACTGTAGTGGTGGTCAAGGAGTTGAAGGTGTCAGGATCACAAAACTATTTATAATAAATACATAATAATTTTTGCTATATGCTGAGAGTGAGTAATCTCAAATTCCTGTGTTTTGAAGTAACCTACACCTGCATCTAGGGGCCTAAGGCTTTAAGGTCTAAATATAGGTAAAAGTAAAAAAATTCTTCTGAGATGTCAATCTTTAGGTATTCTCAAGTCCAGTCCATATGCAAGGCTTATGGTTATTTAAGTTCGAGTGTTTACACAAAAATATACATTCTATGTTAAGTATAGTGTTATTTCCTTTTCTACTCCGGAGTTTAAGCTGCCTTTTTATGTTATTTGTCATAATATTTATTTATGTAGGTGTAATAGAAAGTCAAATAAAGATGTGGAATATGTGCAAATTTTATTAGTACAAAAAAAAAATTTTAACTTCTAACAACCAACAAAACCAAAGTATAGTTAGTTTCTCTTGAATTTAAGATTGAAATGTATTCTGTAATTACTATTTGGATTTGCAGTTGATTTGGAGAAAAAGTAGACAGAAAAGGGAAAAATTAAAAGTCGAATCCGTGTCTTAAGACAGAATATTTGAAAAATCACCATTTTTATTGTATCTAAAGTCTGTTCACCATAAGAATTGTCTTCTGAAAGGCCTTTTTCCCTACCATAAAGCTATTATATAGTAGGATATTGGTAGGAAAAAAGAGCTTTCAGAGAGTAATTCCTACCGTGAATGGAGTAACAGGAATAAGTATATCCTATGTGAAGGTACATAAAAATGAAAATCTGGTCTAAATCAATTGATTGGATTCGTGTTTATCGCGAATGTGCAAAAAAACATACAAACTCGCAAAAGAAACTTTCTATGTGCAAACAAACCTCTTTATATACATGAAGGATAGAAAATGTTAACATTTAAAGGAACGTGATCGACATCGTTGGGCATGAGGGCTATGGCATCAGCCTCACCTGGTCTGGTTTGCCGGTTGGAGAGAAGTCCGGGCTTGAATCCTGGCCTACTGCACTGAGATTTATGTATCCTAAATATCTTACCACTCATCCTCCACGCAAATCCTGGTACAAATTCTCTAAATTACACATTCCTTTTACCTCCCCCGTTAGTGTAAATATACTGGATGAATAGTAAGACTATATATTCTATGATGAGCGAATTGATAGGTATCCTAAGATTAGTTAGGTATAGACTAACAACCTTTTGTCCCCAGCCCCTACCCTTCACCTAATGTATAATGGTTTATTATTATAGTGAGATTAATATAAATGATGTTTTTTGTCTCTAATAAAATAGTTTCAATAGTTTAACCACTATATTTTCCATGCAACAATCTCACCAACAATTTAAAAAATGCATTTCCACGTAATTTACTCTCTCTTGTGGTTTCCAAGTACATTAATTTGCAAGTTAAAAATATTAACACTGATTTTGGGGCCAAGGTTAGGTTTGTAGGACATAATCAACGAAAGTTTAAATGAATTATTAAAAGTAATTGAGTCCATACAACTCCTTCCTATCAAGCTGCTATAACGAATATACGAAAATTCTATATATCAAAAATACCTTATTATAAATGTAATTTCAATTTCTCATTAAATTAAATACAGCTCAATATAATAATATTCTTAGTAATTGAAAAGCTAGCCTATTTAAAAGAACTTCACTAATCTATAAGATGATTACCTGGAAGTGCTACTTGTTATGATTTTCACGTATGAAATAATAAATGTTAAAAATGTAATGATTTTCGAAGAACAATAGTTGAATAAGTTTGGTATAAGCTTCAAAGCACACAACAGTAATAATTTCATCATTGATAGGGAGAAGGGGAGGGGTTTGTGGAGCCGTGTAGTAATTTTGTGCAAGGTTGTGAGCGTTTTGGACCGCGTGTTAGCTAACAAGCTATTACCAAGGCAGGCAAGGCCGTTTGGCGTGGACCGGTGAAGTTACTACTATCGAGGAAGGTCGTCTACACAGGACCAATAGCCCACCGTATTTGTTCAACATTCGAGGTCCCCTCCCCTTCATCTACTACTGTAGAAGAAGGAGGGGCCGTATACTCTGACCGATCAAACACAAGCCAGGAAACCCTTCGGACATAAATTATCCCCTCTACAAAACCAACGTCTAGTAAGAAAAAAAAATTGTAGGCAGGCGGGACAAATATTATCCAAACTAGTATTTCTTCTTTTTGGGTAGTCGAGTTTAATCTTAAACAAATACATTTAAAAAAATGCGAATCCAAGAAAGTAAAAATAAATTAGTAGTAAAGGGAATAATATTAAGAGTAACAATGGAATTGACTCCTTTTCATGTTATTTGATTTTTCCGTGTACCATTTTCGTATTTGTATTATATATTTTAAGGTTAACTTGCCAATTTTTTATGGGCGTATAAAAGGAAGGGCGAATCTAATTAGCACGAATTGTTTGATTGTAGACGTGGTCTCGAGAACAGCTCGCTGATATATCTCCTTTCGCTGTGTCCCGACACGACACCCCACTGCAATGAAGACAACGGTAAGTGCTCACATTTAAGGTGGAGTTTACAATCTACGCTCATAATACATATAAATATATTAATATTTATCAAAATTATGAACTCAAATTTAATTTTATCTTTTAGATATATAGATATAAATGTAATAGGGAAGTGCATAGCAATTGCCCTTTATTTTGGAAGATTAAAGTACAAATAAAATCAGATATTTTGAAAAGTCATAATAAAATTTTAAATTTTGTTTTACTTAAGTATTCATGAAGTTTAAACTTTTGTAGTGTATAAATGTTCTTTACTATACTATACTATACTATACTGGGATCTTTATTTCACACTCTTCTAGATAGCTAAACATTTATCAGATTTTTTCTATATAAGGGATGTATAAATATATTTAGCCTAATGAGATATCCGATAGAAATTAACAAATCAGAACACAATCTAGGAGTACTTTACTAATAGTTTTAAAAATGATTATATTATTAACTATATTTCATTTTTTTATAACTATTAAATCGTAGACTATTATAATATTGTTTAAAATTGTCTTGAAAAACGCATATTCTTATTTCTATTCGATCTTCTTTATTTGTTTGGATTTGAGTTAATATTTGGTTAAATTTGATAATTAGTAACATACATTTGACTGAGTTATGCGTGTTCTTTCTCTAACAATTATTTTTTGGTTTGAGTAAAAACACTATATATCTTGCTGCTGGATAGCTTCTGACCATTGAATAGATATGTATTCTATATTTTTAGTCAATTTTGAATGTTAATAGTTTCAATTAGAAGAAGAGAGTAATATTTCACTCGTAGTACAGTACTTTTTCCAAAATATTTTGGCTTTGAAGTCTAAATTTCATGGTTGATTGGTGACTTTTTATGACCAGCACTGTTTAGAAAATATTAAAAGATTATAAAATAACCATTAATAATTATTGTATACATACACATTCTTACAAATAAATATATTAGATATTATTTCAAAATCGATGAGTTTGTCACAACGAGCGCTTGGATTAAAAGAAGAGGGGATACTTTAACTTGATAGTAAATCATTTGCTAACTAATAATAGGCCTAGGTATTATTCAAAATGTTTAATCTGAACTAATGTGAATGGATTTTGGGAAAATTTCAATCACACCTATTAAGTCACCCGAATACATAGGTACTGGGTTTTTATTTATATTTGACCACTAATTCCAAACAGGGTAAACAGTTTAAAATAATAAAAAATTAACCATTATTAGTAATTTCTCATTAAATATGGTCACAATGAGCATATAAACCTTATAAAAGCTCTAGTAATAGAGATACCAAATTCTAATTAGGCAAACTTAGAACTTGACTGAAATATTTTTTAGAGTGATAAAAGGATGTCAAGGGTTACCCCTGAGTTTTATATATATTTTTACATAAAATATCAACGATGGACAAATTAAAAATTTACCTGCTCTCTTAAGCATCATAGTTATAGTGGATTTATTTATTATGGCTGTCTTTATCAGAGAGGCAGAATATATTTGAAAATCTTAGATAAAAAATATAATGTTTTACCATTGATATGATTATAGAATCCCGTAGGACGTTTATTTATGTTGATATTATTCAGACACCAACATTACCAGATCAAATTTGTACATAATGCCGAGGTTTAATTAATATATACGTATTTCATAGTCAAACGTTTGTACAAAAAATCGTGATCTACATGTAAATATTGTTAAATATTTGTGTTACTCAATATTATAAAAATAAAATTAATAACTTGAATACGAATTTTAAAATTGTATCTGATGTATACAAGAGAAGAATACAATTTAACTGTTCTGAACCAAAAATGTCATAAGGACATATAGTACAAATTCAAGTGAAATAAAACTTAACAATAACCTAAAATACATAAATATTAGAGTGGGTAAAGGTAGAGCTAAGTAAAAACCTCTTCCCCCCCCCCCCCCGCCCCCCACCCATACACACAATACTTGTTTATTTCATATCTTGTCTTTCTACACCACAAAACAACACATTTACAATTAAGCGTTATGTAGCGTGTGGTTGCTTTTTAGTAAATTCGTACGTTTTTCTCATGTGTCATTATTATTTAAACAATGGACTTACTTCAAACTAATTAAATACAACAATCATAGATAATGATCTCATGTTAGCACACACAGCGTTTTATAATTTTATAGTTAAAATTATTACTTTACCTATGGAACAGAAATAATCCTAATGAAGGGCCGTGATGTAGGACCCTACCTTTCGTTTACCCTAAAAATTGAAGTTACCTTTCATAGTTACATTATGACCTAGCTTATAAGATAGGACCATAATGTAATCCATCTAGGTAAGCCTGCTACCTTTTTGTGTGTAGACATTTGAATTGATTGAATTATCGGAAACAAACTTGAATCACACATAGCTATGTTATATCCATATTCAATGCTGATTCTACTTTTCAATGAACTCCTTAAATCTCGAGATTTGTGTGTGCCCAAAAAAGTTGGTTTAAAAATTCTCTGTTTTTTTCTGTCGATTGTACATGTAGTTTAATGGATTTTGATCAAATTTTATACTAGTTTTAGATGTTATAAGTCAGGGTCAAATCGTGATTTAGTTCTAGCTCCAAAATTAAGTATGATTTTTTTTAAATCATCTTTTAACTATGATAAATAATACATGATAAGATTGTTTGTATCATAACATTTATTTGAGTTCATATATTTGTTGACAACTTATATTGGCAGGAGTTTCTAACTTGCAAATTAACAACTTGTGTTAATATTTAGACTTAATATGGTATAAATAATTTATTTACACTTTTAACTACTATACTATCTTTATTTGGGATAGTATTATATAAAAATATATTGAATAGAATTAATATCAATAACCTTAAAATCTAATATAAATGGCTAGAAATGATAATATCATTAATATTTTTCCATACGATATATTATTAGATATTACTTAGTATATTCCACCTTTTAGATACGTATTCCATATTAACCTTTCCAAGGGTGTAGTAATCAAATATGAATTTGTATTTTAGAATAATTTATCTTAATTTATTCCAACTCAAAAATAGTTATTAATAAGGTAATTATTATTATTATGTTATTCAAATTTTTCCTCTGTCTTAAATTCACTATTCTGAAAAATACGGAGGGATGGTCAATGATTCATATTACCTTCAATATAGTAATAAACAAATACAAATGGTTAAATTTTAAAGCCTTCGGACACACAAAAAAAGGTTGAACTATGAATACAAATGGTAAAATTTGATGTAAGACAATTTCAAATTTTAACAGATTATTAATACTAACTGATTTATCTTAATCCTGTCATGCACGACTGCATAATAACATTTCCAGCACCTAATGTAGCACAACCCATGAATCTAAATTGCGTATTTAAAAAATATCATATTTATAAAAGTGTAGTAACGCTTCAACATTTTTTCTCAACATTAATTGAGTATAGGTGGGTCAACGTTTTACAAAATAGATCATTTAAATCCACTTTTACTACTTGATATATATACACTAATATACTAGTGTCCTATCATATAATTTGCATATATGCATTTTTTTTCATCCAACACTTATTTATTAAACTGAAATAGAACTAAATTGTGTAAAAGGTACTACTATAATGATTGGAGATAAAATAATAAAACCAAAATTGAACTAGGCTCATAAGAAACTAAATAACTTTTAAAGAGATATAGTTATAGAAAAAGATCATTTTTATAGTAAGAATATCATTTCTGAATAATGATTTAATCATGCTTAGTTTTGAATAGTAATAAAGTTATCTGAATAACCTATAGATATACCCTACTGCTTATAAGTTAGCTTGGATCATCGATATGTATATATGTACACATATATGTAAATATAAATATACACATTGAAATTTCTTAATAGTGGACCCCTTCTGGGATAAAATAAAGTCTGTTACTAGATAGTGTCCGCTATTTGGAAAAATATTTTAATTTATTTTTAAAAATCCTGTAGCTTAAACACAGTTTAATCTATATGAACCTATGGTGGGTATTAACTACATCATTCTGATTACTGTACTTTGCGGAATTGTATGCAGGAATGAATACATATTGTATTTAGCTTACTGTACAGATTGCATAATGAAGAGAATAAAATGTTAATAAAATGATGATATGCATAAGCACAGACTAAACGGCTGATGGCTCGGAAGGGGTGGGATGTACGACCTTGAAGTACTGTAGTTATTATTACGAAGGCTATTTTAAAAACTTTCTCTATGGGGGGAAGATGGGACTACTTACTCTTCACTTGATACAGTGGCATCCCTAACATTCCTACAGTAAAATACTGAATATGGATTGATTTTTTCAAATTTTTTCCTCTGTTTGGAGAATTTTACGTATAAATAAACGTATTTAGCAGTGTCCGTTTACGTCATTGAGAAAGTCCGTTAGTGAGAAGTTGTTTCAGCGTAAGAGTTATTTTACCGGGGAAATTTAAACTGTCAACTATAGAAAAGAATTCACTATTCAGATGTGTCCGCTAAGGGAGATTTCACTCTATGTATATACACTATATATATATGATTATATTTATCTATAATTGTATTTAAATATATGTATAAAATACAAAACTTATAAAACGGGCGCTAAGCCGTATTGACTAAGGATGAATCTTTAAAAAATTGTATAGAAGTAATTCTGAGGCAAACCAAAATTTAAGACACAAAAAATGTCTACCCTTATTTTAAATAAATCTGATATTTATATAATACATTTTAAGGTCATCAGCATTATATGTCCCACTCAAATGTTTTAAGTACAGGAGATATGGATATTCAAATGTCGAAATTTTATTGAATATATGTTTGGAGTTGAGAGTAACATAAATAAACCATCTACGCTTATCTAAATTTAAGTTTTGACCTGTGAATGTTTTATACTCCTTTATCTTAAACCAAATGTCATAATAGGAGTAGGGACAAAAAAAAAGGATATATATAAACATGTTTGAAAAAAACCTAGTTTTATATCTGCTATAACAAAACTTGCTTCTCTTGTATTTAAAATAGCTTGCCCTATATTGTATTGATACAATTATCCTAAGGGTGACCTGGTGGTCTAGGGGTAAGGTGTCAAACCTCTGTTCCAGGGTTCAAACCTTGATCTCGGCACAGATTTATCTGATTGCCAAATCCTTCCTTCACCTCTGACAAGACGTGTATTAATCACAACTTGTGAATGTGTGGAATGCCAGGCCTCTACCGTGGTTCTGATTCCACGTTAAACTGTAGGTCCTCCATTTCACCTCACAATCACCCTACCATTACACATTAGTGTGTGTACAACCCGAACGGGTAGTAAGACGCAATGCTAATAATAGTAATCATCCTAAGTTATTTAATCTAGCATTTAATAAACTAACTTTAGCAAACTGTTTTGAGTTCTTCTCGCTAGTTTTACCATTTGAGTTAGTCTTAGTCGCTACACATTTAGAAAGACTTTACAGTGAAGGCTGGTTTTACTTTGATTCACTTGCATTCGACCGAATACAAGTTGTTAACCCGCTATTAAGGAAAAATAAAAATAAAAATCTTGTATCATTGACCTAGATTCACACCCTTGCTTCCCGGATGATAGTCAATGACATAATTCAACTAATTTGTTTATTATAGAACTAGAAATTAGTATCACCCTGACGTGTATACCTATCATGTGTGTCAATTTGGATGAAATGTAAAATCAAAATTGAATTAAATAATTTAATAGGTGTCAAAAGAATTAAAATTTGAACTAATACTAATAATTTATCTATTTTTAAAACTTACATATGGGTACTGCCACTATATATAGTTCTATTGTGTCAGTCAATAAAAATCAACACTTAATATAAAATTTGATTTTATAGTCTTTAAAATTGACTCTTTTAAAAATAAGTATTAGGGTGGTTTGGAAGGGCCTGTGGGAAAAAGTCCGTGTTTTTGCAGTTTTTATGGCACAACTTTTTTTGGCCAAAATAAATAGAATATTTCTTTAGTACAAACATTGAATTTATATTTTTTCACATGGTGGAGTCAAAATTTCTTGAATATCTGTCAAGGATATCCTGGAATTTAATGACAACTTTTTCTCTTCATTTAAAAAAATTCCCATCTAATGCCGTTATGCTCATTATGAATATTCAGGAACTGTTGATATCACCATGTGAAGACAGTTAAACTATATGTTTATACTGGAGCAATATTTTATTTATTTTAGCAAAAAAATAAGTTTCGCCATAAAAGCTGTAGAAACAGTTACCCTTTCCTCACGTCCCTTTCCACCACACCTTAAAATTAATAAAACCCTCATCGATAGACACGCATAATAAACGTCATCTTGGGTAGACCGATTAGCCGGCTACGAGAGCAATGAGGATGGTTTTTCCTAAATAGATTCCCACTCACCTTCCAAGAAAATTTGGGTATATTTCTTATATCGTGTAACATTCTCATTCCTACCCAGTTAGTGAAATTATTTCTCTGTGTCTTAATGAACGATTGAGCTATATGCAGTTAGTGTGATTAAATGCGGATAGCCCAAACTGTTAGTTACAGCGCAAATAATTGAGCTAGGACGATTGGTAGAATGCTATGTTTAGTTAAACTGTAAGATCAATTACTATTTATTTTAAATTGTTTGATTTAACTGAGGCATTTGCGTTCATTGGTTATATAAAGACCTACATATCAGTTGATTAAAGGAGCTTTGATGTGACACAGTCCTTAAATTAAATCAGGCATTTAAATATATTGACACGATTATCAGTTAGAATACAAAACAAATATATAGCTAAACAATATTTTTTTGCATAACATCGGCTGAAGTGAAACAACATTTCCTCAACGCTTTGGTTAGTTTAATAATAATATTAATAATAATAATAGTAGTAATACCAAAATAAAGGGCTATAATTCTAGATTATAAATATCTTCTGGCTAGATCTCATTTAAATGCTTTTTGAAACCAAACGACTGTTTTTTTTTTTATTCTGCTGTAGTTTCTACTAAAATGATTTTAATTTATTTCGTAAATAATAAATGCTTGATTTAACTACCTTTAGTGTAGAATCCAAACGATTATAATCTTTGACTTAAGCAGCTTCGTGTCATTTCCATAAGAAATTCATCTTTTTGACCACATTGCAGTGCTAATAATGTCGTCGAGTGGGCTGGCTAGAATGACGGCCAACGATGTGCAAACATCCTCCCTTATTAGAGGAACGAACGTCGGCCTTATTGACTTAATGGAAACATGTTAGACCATTCCCAAGATAACGAGTACGCTCCGCAATGGAAATCAACGCATATAAAAAGTTGTTCAACCTGATTCGAAGGATTTGGAGACATACGTAACTCCCGAAACATGCCAATGAAGCCAACTGTTTGGTTTTGAAATCAGTGAGCTATGTCCTAATTGGTCTTACACTGGTGGACCTGGTAAAAACAAGAGGTGTAAATAAAATATTATTTTATTAATCTATACTTTCAATAATGTGAACAAGCATTCAATGCTTTATTTGTTAATTACAACATAAATGTTAGCATTCATTTTCGATTAATTGATTAAATTAATTTTTGAATTTATTCCACGTGTTACGAAAATGAATAAGCAACCTTAGTTAAATACATGCCGTGTATTAAATTAACCTAATATATATGTTTACTGATATATATACATTTATTTGATATAATGTTTACTGATACCAAAATAACTAAAACATTCCTATAAATTTTTTAATTTCCACAACTATCTATAACTTAATTGAGAATAACAATAAAGTTATTATTGTGTTATAATAAATCGTATATATTGTTAACATGCATCTAATATATGATTGAATTTAATTATTTTAAATGCATTGTTACCTTTTAGTATGTTTACTAGTTTTATAAAATAAGCGTTAAGCAGGCAACATATTATGGTAAACACATTTTAATAAAATGTCAAAGTAAAAAAAAAAATAAGATGTGTTTTATCTTAAATGGAAACTATTTTAATCGAGATAATTAGTGTCCGCTTCGAGATTATTATTGATATAGACGTGATATGCCGATGTAATCCAAGTACTGTTTGTTACTATGTCCTCCTGTCTGTCCGTCGTTACCTGGGGCTAAAACTGAGTCTGTTTGATGGATTTCGCTCAGACTTTATATTTAGATGTTATATAGTCCAAACTCAAAATTAATCATTAGTTTAAATTTAGCTATAAAATTAAGGGTATTGTAGGCCTACTAATAGCTTACTTTTGAAAACTCTACATTTTAAGCAGATGACTAACCAAATTTTTTTAAAAGTGGATATCAGATTAGTTTAAACTGTAAAAACATTTGATGCTTGGTTTTAAGAGAAATAGTTATTTAATATTAGTTAACTATTGCCTGATTATTGAAAATTTGACATTGTTAGAAGGTGGATTTAACAATTTTGCTAAAAATGTATAATTATCTGGAAATGTTTTTACATGATTAACGTCAATTTATATTTCTTTTTGCGAGAAAAACTAATTTAAAATTATATATATATTTATTTCGTTTATATATTTATATATATTTGTATATATAATATATACATATAATATATATATTTGTATATATAATATATACATATATTATATATATTTGTATATATAATATATACATATATTATATATATTTGTATATATAATAAATATATATATATATTGGTTTTTAAATTCATTTGGGCCTGTAAATGATGTAAAGAGATTATATGTATGTACTGTACATTTAATTCCTACTAGCTTTTGTTGCACTGCGTTCTAGCCCCAGTTTAATGTGTCTGAATTTAATTTATTAATAAACCACCTCAATGGTAGTGTGGTCTAAGGCGTCATCTTCACAATAGACTCAACTTGCGATTGAAAGACAGATCGTGTTTCAAGTCCCAGCCGTATATAATGGTGCTTCCTAAATATTGAATCACTTTTTTTTAACGCAAATGACGGTATATTTATTCTACTTCACCCCATTGGATAAAATATGTGGACATCTTAGGTAGGTAGTAAGAAGTGCAGCACATTTTTTTATTTAATCATAGTCCACGTCAGGTTAACTCTGACCAATATTTGTATTACTTTAAATTAAGGAAATATGGCTTAAAATGTTATTTCTAAGCCATTCTGATACATTTGCCGAGAGCTTGCATTATTTGCGCCTTGAGGAAGAGAAACTTTAAATACATATATTGATAGTAATTAATTCACAAATACATATAGGGGGTCACGTGGGGTGGAATTTGGTTTGCCGGGAGCTAGTAGGTTGGGTCCTAATCCAAAGTAAGGGCACGGAATATTTTTTTATCCCTTTGGTTTTCCAGCGTCCTTTCACGCATATGTGTGTAGCCTCCCTCTGAAATACTATCTTACTCATTCTTACCATATTGGTGTGAATATGCCGATAGCTCATCTGGGTAGTAAGACACGATGGACACAAAAATATCTTAAGTTTTTAATAACATTTTTAAAATACGATATATAATAATAAAATATACACGTTTACTACACACAGTAATTGACAGCTAGAAATCTTTCAAACTTAGCACCTCGGATATGATAGAAAGTAAAGGCGATTTTGTCAAATTTGCCCATTTAAATATTTTGGATTTAATAGTAAATTAAAACAATGCAATTTAAAAATATTTAAGTCCCATAGATAAAATAATGCCTTGAGGTTTCATATCAAACTTGAAGAGTATTTTACTTAAACTTTGATTAACAATTCGTGATTAGTAAAATTTATAGCTAACCAATTAAATATATACCTGATTGTAAATTAGTATTAGGTTAAAAAATAATAACTTACATGTCTCAGAATAAAGTCACGCTTTAGTAATTATTCAACTAGCCACGATGGGTTAGACTCGGTCGCAGATTATTGTTTAATCAATTTGAATTTAATTAAATTCCTCTGGAACAACACGCCCTTGCGATACAAATGTTTATTATCTAATTTATCATGTAAATCTTCAAACTTAATCCTCCCATTCTGCTCTTTTACCGGGAAGTAATTGTATAGAAAGAGATCCCGCCACGCTTCGACAACTTTCTATTCGATTAGATCGCGGTTCAACGAGCATGATCCAGCCTTGCGAGGCATCAGTCTCTCTTCAGGCAGTTCTAGTTGGTTTACACACATATCAGCCTGCAATCCTTGGATTATTTGAATTTGGGTACACACTCCGTATCATTATTCAGATGATATCGTGCCAATTAATTGTAAAAATTTGTTCCAATCAAATTTATCAAAATAAATTACTTTATTCAAATTATTTGAAAACAACCAAAATTTTCACAATTTCATTTTGTATTTGTTATTTTCTAATTAATAGGATAATAGCCTTTATTAACTGACATTTTAAAACATTTGTAGATATTTTTTCGTAGATGAAAATGAGATAAGTTTTAAAAATTGGGCGGCTGTTCCCTTTTCTATTATTGATGGTCATTTATCTATATACATATGAATAGTTCTCCATTACAATTTATGACGATGGCCCTTAGAAAGTTAAAGCTAATAAAACCAACAGAATGTGTCACGGGGTACGGACTTACGAGTGGATACTATTTACACGCCAGTACTTTACTGAAAGGGCTTGTGATGATGGACTTAGGATCATACGGATACTGAGTATTTATACTAGACTTAACCAATATGAATTAAAAAGTATAATTTGATTATTCAACATTATTTATCTAAACTAAATTAAATACTAAGAAAAATGTATTAATAACGATGCTATACATTTTTTAGTGAAAATATCATTAAAGTATACAAGAATATGCTTTGAATATTTTTGACATCATTTCTATCGTTCAAAATGAACACAACTATATCTCAATACTTTATTGTAATATAAATATAATATAATAAGAATAATCAAAAGTTCAAATCGTTAAATTACTCAATAAATTATGTTTTATTTGTAAAAATGTTATCATAAATTAACTAATATTGTTCGTAGATTACAATCACAAATATAAATAAAAGTTATATACTATGTTATTAAGGAGGGCCTATTTGTGAAGTAGGTGGAGAATAGATTCATCCATTTTTCAAAATCATTCGCACATTTAGGTACAGTTTTTATACTTTTTATGAGGTAGTAAGAAATTTAATTGAAATAGTTATTTATAATTTAATGCAATCATTGAAGAAATAGGATAGATATGACTGTAAAGTTGATAAGCCATCTCAAAATAAGTTTAATCTAATTTATCTTAAAAATAACTATTTTAGTTTTAAAAGAATACATTCCCTGACCATTTATAAGACATAAGTGAAATGCATATTACTGCCTTGATGGTATATCCACAATTTACATCAAATTAAGGACATAAAATCAAGAAGGGAACATTTTACGGGGGATACACAGAACCTTCATGGATACTGATCTATATATACATAGGCTGATTTGATTCATGTCTGGGTGCACAAGTGGCGGTTTTTTCAAAATGTGAGTTTCATTGGAGAATTTCTCAATCAGTCTCCAGGAACCATCTAGTGTATCACCTTTGAAATGTTCCCGTCCTGATTTTGTGTGCTTGAATTCATATTAGTAATTAACTGTGGATAAACTAATGAGGCAGTAAGGTGCGTTTTCCTTAAATAAAAAGTCAGAAAATGTATTATTTTAAACTATAATAGGTAGTTATTTTTAAGATTAAATTATATTACAATAATTTTGACATAGCTTTCCAAACTTCCAATCTCATATATTTATAATATTATTTTAGCACTGCATCTTACTACCAGTTCGGGTTACACGTTTATGTACTAATTATGCTAATATGAATGATGAAGGTATATATCTATAGGAAGTATACATGCATTCGAGGGGGGCGAGAGTTAAAACCACCCTTAATACACCTGACTAAGATTCAAACCTCGATCCTCCCTTCATCGGCAGTCCAGTCTAATGCTAGAGTAGCGCCTTAGACCATGCGGCCACCAAAGCGGGCTGTATAATATTTCTTAAAAAATTATAAATATTTATATTATAGTGCAATAAGTTATGATTTAAATAATTTAATAAGTATAAGGACACAGTAAAAGTACAACCACACATAGTCCTAAATATATTGTTACTATTTTTAATATAAACGAGTTTAAATAGGGGTAGATTTATTAATAGGTTTCTTTCAAATTAAACATTTACTCTCAAAACCGAATTAAATAAATCATTAAAGTATCCCTGAATACATTCGTATACTTTAAAATGTTTAAAGTCTAATATTTTCATTAATATATTCACAAATACGGCAATTTATTCTTAAATTTATATTAATTAATTTTTACCAAATACTAAATTGTTGAATAAAACCAATTAGATATACATCAAATATGTTCTCAAATTTAGTTAAGTGATAGTTATAATAGGCATTAATTAAATAATATGACATATCTTTTTATGTATAAAAACAGTGGGTGTAATAAAGTGATAGCGGATAAAACTAGGCAAAGCGTTCTAAAAATATGTTTGGTGTACTTTAGATATTATAGTTGGTAACATATAGAAAAAAATAAAATAATTAAATGCAAAAAATTCACTACATATTTTAGTTATAAAAAAGTAAATATGTTAGGCCAAAAATTAATAGATAGTTTCTAAGATACTATAATTTTAAACTTTATAGCTAATTTTTGTTAATTCTATATTTGTTGTTAAAACAGATCCTAAAATAACAAAAACTATTACTTTATACCTACTATACCTACTATCAAATAGGCTCAAAATAGATTACATATAAGCTACCAATAGTAGGTATGGAAATTATTTGTTATACGAATGATGAAGAGAATCAAAAATTGATGAATAACAGATATAGGAAGTAAGTTTTTACTTTCCATTGGGGATATAAAAATTGATGTTACCCATTTCATATTCATACCTAACCAACCAGCTGAGATTGTTGTGGCCAAAAGACCTGTTCTAAGCTTGTTGACAAAGTTCAAATGTCAAATATTCCTCAAAGGAAGGACAGAGATGTCATCATCGCGTAGTCACCAAGATCACCTTTAATTCCAGTCACCCTTGACACGGATCATAGGCCAAGCTCGAGACGTTTTACTCCGAATGTAAATTCATACAAAAAATAAAACGCTTTTCTTATATATATATATCGTTCCTAGAATATCCACGTGCATTCTCCTACTCGATCTTGACTTTGATTCACCGCACGCCAACTCTGTAATTAAGTTGGTGAGACACGCGCATGCGTTCACATCAATGCACGGAACATGGAACAAAACAAGTGAAGCGCGGCGCGGTGCGTCTCATTGATGCCCTGCTAATGCGGAGGAGACGTGGCGAAGACTATCCTAGTGTTGGTTGCTCTATCTCCTGAGTCACACGTTTAGGACTTAGTGGTATCAAACCAGTCCAGTCTGAAAGAAGCGACTGAGTTGGCTAAGGAGCACCTGCTCGGGAGTAGATGCGCACTAGTCTGCGCAGCTCCAGTAGTTTATACACGTTCGGTGTCTTACTACCCGTCCTGTCAATACGCATTTATTGTAATAAAGGGGTTAGGATTAAGACGGTAGATTTTTTCTAAGAAATTTGCATACATTAATTGGAAGTGGCGAGACAACCCATTTAAGAAAGGATACCTTTAACATTCTAGATGGGATTTGAACACCCAACCTTTCCATCACTATAAAGCCAACACAATTTATACTGACTTTTAATCTGCACTCTCACTAATGCGGGTGAACTAAGTATATACATATGTTTTCCTATATGGTTATTTGGAAATATCTGCTTTGTCTTAATTATTTATTTGATGTGCACTTTCTGAACCGACTATTATCACCACACGAGTATTTCTTTGAGCATGAGCAAAAGGAACTACCATTTTTGCCATAAATGTATTTTCACATAACTTCCAGGGTTGAATTAAATGCCAGAATCAACATGGGATTGACACCTTTACTTCCCCTCCGAAGGAATTTGTGCTACGGATTTTAATTGATAAAGAAAAAATAGTCAACTACGGCAGTATTTGAACCCACTGACATCGGGTCCTGAGGCGAGCACTTTACCCCAATGCCACCGAGGGCGACCATATCTAATTTAAATCAGACCACTATAAAAATGTTTGATTTACAAGTAGAGTAATTTTAACAAATAACAACATAAATACATAATTTAAGGGTCATGGTAATCATTGGTGCAAGTATACTGCCATTAAAAGGAGCACATTTATAAAATATTAATAAAGTGTAAAAAGAACCTAGACGTGGGTTTGATTCCAAAGATTCTCAATCAAATATAACATTTCTACAAAGCCTAAAGCATATATTTGTTATTAATTTACCTAAGGATTAAACTCGATGCACATTTTTATAAAAATACTTTTATTACTGTGATTATATTTGACTTATTCAAATATCTACAATTCAAAATGTAAATAAAAACACATGTTAATTCCTTTAGCTCCTTATCTTAAACAAACAAAGTGTCTCCATTCAATTAAAATATTATGCAAATTATCAATATCAATGAGAAAATTTGGTTATAGTTTTATAACATAATCAATTACTCATCCTAATTAATGTGAAATTACTCATTTTACTAAACATAATAAAATAAACCTTTAGTCTTGATTTACTTCTTCTAGTAGAATACGTTTTCATTTTTCTTTTTATCATTCCTAATAGCTATTATTTTGCTTTTTTCTTGAGTTATGAACATTTTCAATGCAATGTTTATCCGACGGTATCGTCAGTTATAAATATTACTGATGAAACATTTACATCCTCTCGTATATAAATACTTACTAATTAAGTGTTGTTATTATCATCATTATTTAGAGGAAGTTTGACACAGAGTGGGTCATTAGGCACCTTATTGTTTAGTGACTTCAAAAGGGCGTGTCGCCCGGGTACATTAGAATGTAATAAAATCTTGTTGTTGGTTTTATGAAACACAGTCACTTAATTTATAATGGTTATTCTTTAGAGCTGTTAATTTAAGTCTTACACACTACTGATAAAAAAGGGAAAAAATCAAAAAGAAACAGTTCTCTATTTGACATTTAAAAAAATCAAAACTTTTTTATACGGAACGTTAGCTGGTATGCTCATGAATATAGAAGATGTTGATGAATTATTCTCGAAACAAAGTTGTAAAACCCCAACAAAACTTATTATTTATTACCTAGGTCCCGGCCATGTATTGCCTTACTAGGGTCTTTCTTTGGCTGCGGGCTCTCCTGCGATAACCTTGAAAAGGGGTTAACCTTATCCCAACGCTAGTATCTTAAATCCGCTAAACAATCCAAGCTAAGACAGTAGCCAGTGAAACGACTTTTATGAGTGGAACTAGTGCTACTAACATATTCAGCCCTTTCTGCTGGTTAGTTTTAGCGATATTAGTGGTATGTTTACAAACATAGTTCTTATATTGGTTTTATGATAAAAGTGGCAAATCAAAATACATTCCTGTTATAGTGAGATCAAACCATAATATATTTTCTTAAAAATTACAATTAAATACAATTTTACACTTAACATTAATATTGCTTATGTAATAAAATAGTGAATCTACTCTATAAGCTACCATAAGATTTTAAGCCGCTGACCAAACGGAAAAAAGCCAGAAACATCGTCTCAGCAAGCTTTAAAAAATAGTTAAAATATAGCTGTATAGAGTTTTCAAAATGTTATAATAAAAAGGTGTCCTATGTTGCTTCATCTATTGTCCTTTATGTCTTCTCCTATTCACCAGCTTGACACTCATGATAATATTTCATAAAATTATTTTGAGTAGGCCTATATATGAGATATAGAAACATAAAAATTTAATGCAAAATCAATTTAAGTTATTGGTGCAAATCTCTGGTCAATGTAAATATTAAAATCCTGCTTCAAAATTGTTGTTTGGCATGGCTATTTGTAACATCTCAATTTGCCAATATAAAGACGGCCTGGAGTTGTCAGTTGTTAATTTATTAAGTTATATATAGATGTACAAAATAATTAAAATTGAATATGGGCTTTAATGTTCAGTTATACAAATTAAAGATCTAGATTTAGGCTATAATTAGGTCTAGAGATGGCTATTGAAAAAAAAATCAAGTAAGTATGTATTATTTCATGACTTCTACATTGTACTATAGGGTGACCTGGTGGTCTAGGGGTAAGGTTTCAGACCTCTATGCTGGGGGTCAGGGGTTCAATCCTCGTCCCCGTCGCAGATTTATCTGATTGCCAAACCCTTCCTTCACCTCTGACAAGACGTGTATTAATCACAACGTGTGAATGTGTGGAATTCCAGGCCTCCACCGTGATTCGGATCCCACATTACACTGTAGGTCCTCAATTTCATCTCACAATCATCCTACCACTACACATTAGCGTGTGTACAACTCGAACAGGTATTAAGACGTGGTGATGATGATAATAATAATAATAATAATAATACATTGTGCTATAATATTCAGTACTAATTTAAATCATGAATGCCAATATTGAATTTACTTTAAGCTGAATATTTTAATATCAATAAGTAAAGCCTTGGTGATAAAAATGGTTGATTCATATTTTATAGTACAACTTAGTTCATTTCTCATCAATGACATAGTAGAGGACTGGTCTGGTGGCAAATACTTCAAAGAGTTTGAAGACAGAGTTAAATCGTGTAAATAATTGTATTTAAGATATTTATATAAAAACAAATGCTTTGTTTCTTATTTAAATATGATGCTAGTGTCTTAGCTTGGAGCCTTAGTAGATTTAGAGCATGCAGAGATGAAGTAACAAAGCCCAAGAACTCATAACTGTCAACTGTCCTGAATCGGCAGTCACGTATTCGTACCAGGTGATGTCTTCAAAAACATAGATTGTTTTGCCGATTAGCATAACATAGAGTATTGGCAAAACTAGTAACATGGGGATACACCTCTCCTTTTTATGGTATACAACAGTAAGTTTTTAGATATTTTGAGAAAAAGGGGGCCGGATAAGGACGCCATTTGTTAGGGGGCTACTTCTAAGTAGCATACTCAGCTACCAACTTGTGGAGAGAGTATCCTACAGCTTGAGTTTCTGTTCAGTATGGAGGATGACGCCCCAACCTATCTTGAGAGTTTGAGTCAAACAACAACAGCGCAGCGTCGGGGGGTCAGATGTTCGACACCAGCTAGAGCTATAATTGAAGATAGTTCAGGGAATTTGAACTGCTCATAAACATACATTTGATAGAACGAGGACCTTATCTAAAACTTTTTCAATTAGTTCTAAATCCTACATCACATTAATGCACTCGCATATTAATAACTAATCTATTTCAATAAACAATATAAAAACGAACTCCACAGATATTTGCCGCTACCTTCCCATCCCACTAATCCATTCTGACACACCGGCCTATGGGAGCAAGTTTTCACTGTATTATATTTCCTCAGTAGCATATTACAATAATATAAAACAATATGGCGTAAGCGTATAACCTTAATGTATAGCAAGACATGGTGCTAAAAAATTTGGCGTTCAATAAACACAAAAAAATATAGTTTACAATAAACCAACTTAAAATAGTAAGAAATTACAATCAAATATAAAATATGGTTTTATTTTAAATTATATAACACATCACTAGATCCATGCAACAATCATAATATTAAAATATGTAGGTATTATACACTGCTCAACTCATCGCTGTCACAATGTTACTATCTTAGCATATTTTCATAAATATACATTTTAATTATGAATTCCAAGATAATAACTAATACGTGAATTTACATACTATAGTGTACCTGGATTTTACGAATTCGCACAACTGGACAATTAATTTACTTCGACCAGTAGCGTATTCTAGTTTGTGATCATATTTCCCCTTTCTAATTCTAAATGAATATATTTAAATAAATGTTAATATACAACACAAAAACAACTTGTTATTTTTTTTTTCTGAAAATCAAGTATTAATATAATCAATTTGAAAAAATATAGAATTATTTTTTAAACGTTTCAAAAGTGAACATAACTACAAATATGAAAGTTATAGGAAGAGCAATGTAGACTACTTAATTGAGTTAGATTTGAAAAATTCAAGTGAAGTATGGCTAATCCCAAACCCAAATAAGTTCAAAGAGGTTATGAATATACTAGCTATTAAAGAGAAAGCCGTTCTAAGAAACTACTATTGTCTACCATCCAAAGTAGTGTTCACTAATTTTCATTGGACACTCTCACCCCTATTAGGTTGGGTCCATTAGATATAAAATGCTAAACAAATTGTAAGACAACAAAGAGTGGAAATAGTTAGAGTGAGCTATTAGCTAGAGCTGAGATATTTTTTATGCCCTGGACCTCTTGGTAGGTTTAGTGAAATCCCTTCTCATAATAATACTTTAAAATACATAAAATAAACCACACAAGAAACCTTTTATATTTTAATATATTTTTAAACATAACAGTAAACCCTTGCGAAACTTTTGCACATTCAACCTTCCCCACCCCCAATAAAATCAGTCTTTTGTTGGGTTGTAGAAAATTAAATACTCAGTGAAGTGTATCCACAAAATAGCAAAGAGAGTTCATTAATGAGAACGTATTTACAATTTACAATACCTCGGTGTATACAATATTTGATCTCAGAATGCAATTATCAGTTTTCTTTTAACTTGAATTTTAAACAAACAATGTATTTTAATGTTAACTGAGTAGGCTATGTCAGAAGTCGGTAAACTTTCCTATTCACGTATATCTTATTCATCACTGTAGGCTTTGTATTAGTTGAGAAAAAGGAATGTTGACATGAAGAAATAATATATAGAATAAAACAAACCAGTTCTCGATATGTTCATATATGTGCTTCTTTATTAAACACTAAATAACAAGAATATACATTTATAGTATGGAAGTTAAAGTTTTTTTTGTGTGTGCGTGTGTTTTAACTTTGCGTCGTACTGCCCGTTTGGGCTACGTGCATCTGTTCTGATTATACTAATATTCTAGGTATGAGGAATGTTGAATTTAGAATAAGTATACCCAGATTTGGTGAATAGTGATTCATGAAAAGTCACCTTCAGTACACCCGGTCGGGATTCAAATCCCGACCTCCCCGTCATCGGCAGTCCAATATATAGCAATAGTTATGCCCTATACCATTCAAACACCGATGCTGGACAAGTTAAAGTTAAATCCACACTTTCCATACTACTGTGGTTTGTTGCCTACATTCATAATTGAAGTAAATGCTATATTTTTTTAGAAGTTAGAGAAAATAAATATATAATTTAATTTTGATTAAAGTGCACGACCAATATGAACTCTCTCTAAAAAACCCCAGGTCGAAAACCCCTGATCTAGAGTGTTTGACTCTTGATAGGGAGTTCGTGTGTACTATGGGATGGAGGGATGGGTGGTTTATCACCTCCTATCCAGGGGAATGTTGCTACAATACCCTTTACATTATTTAAACCTCTAATAGTCCCATAACCTTAACAACCTTGATACCTACATCGACAGGCACGCGGAGTAAACGTAAAGTTCGTATAGTCTTATTTGTCGGTAACCGGGAGTTAGCTTTCAAATTCCAACCTGTTGCTCTGAGATTTTCCTTCCCTAAGTGGTTTCCCACTTTCTCTCTCCTCACACATGCATAGATTTTTTTTAATCTAAATCTCTACCCCATTAGTGAAGAACAATTTGGATAGCCCAGGCGAGTCTTAAGAGTCAACACACAAAAAAGTATTTATGTTAATTAATGAATAATAAAAAAACGTATTATTTAGAAAAAAAATAGATACTAGCAGAGCTAACACAAGGACTAATTAAAAGCTAGTATAAAGGCGTCAGTATTGGATCATATTTAAAAGGGAATCTCTATAATTGGCCTAGAGCAGACATGTGAAACCCGCGGTCCTACCTCTGATCAGTGATGAATCAAAATGAAAATTGACCCTATTCATTTTATGAACGTTGAGGAAATATAACATTTTGGAATGGGATACCTACTTGGGAATTTGGCATAATTTGTAGAATTCTGGCATATGAAAATAGTGGGCAAATCTACTCCTATTTAAACAGGGATCAATGATTATTACCAAACATAATTTAATTTAGGCACAAAATATGTGTAATGTTTGGCAGAACATACGTTTGTTAACGGTTATTTTTCCACAAGAAAAAGAACAAACACCGGAGAGATCTTGGCTTGTGAACACAGATTTGTCAACGATTATAAATACGATTTTATCATAAGATTTTTAAAGCCCAACACTAACACCATTGGGGCCACTTAGTCTAACACTCTACTCTCGTGTTGTACTAGACGGCCGAAGATGGGAAGATCCAAGTTCGATCCCGGTCACGTGCACTGATGGTATTTTCTAAATGGTTTTTCAATCTCCCTCCACGCAGATGCGGGTGCATTTCCTCTAAATTAATCCTTCCTAATCCCTAGCCCTTTAGGGTTATTAGTACATAGGCGTACAACCCGAACGGTTAGTAAGACACGTTGCTAAAAAAAAACATTGTTACTCGCTTCGGTGGCCGCATGGTCTTAGGCAATGATTGAGTAACTTTTCTGACCAGTGTGCCACTTAAGTACTAGCTTAGTTATGATTTAGTCCAGTGAGCTATCTCTTATTTATGTTTTTTAATAATATATTCATCAATTTAAGCTTGTTGAATATAACAGAATGTAATGAATAACTCACAACCAATAATCAATATTTTAATAATAGCTGAATTTAAAGTAGGGAGGTTTAGTAAATTATCGAATAGAGTGTATTAGAGAAAAATCATCTTCAATATCTTAAATTAAAAGCATATAAATTAGTATATTCAGTGAAACGTAGAAAATAAATGTATATGTTAAAATCAAAAACGTAATCATAATTTTAATATTAATTTGAAAGCTGTTGTAATTTTTGGGCCAAGATATTTATGTTCGATTCATAACTTTTTGTTTTGAGCGAAACAAAAGATGCACATAAGTACGAGGCAAGACGTTTTCTAACCATTGACTTCATAAACCAATAGGGCCATGACATTGAATGGCATGATGGTCCAAATATTATTAATTTCAAAATATAATTCTTCCAGAGGTAAAAGTTTAATTTTAATGCCAGGGAGCCACCCAAATCTTGTTCGTATGTCACCTAGTAGCATGCGTGCTATATTCCATACCTGATCTAAGGCGTTACTCTCGCAATAGACTAAACAACCGATTATGAGGAATTCAGAGCTCGATCCCAGTCGGATGTACTGAGGATGATTTTTCTAAATAGTTTAATAGTTTATCTCACTAAAATACGAGTACGTTTCCTTTAAATGCAATCTTCCCCCTCCCAAACTCATTAGTGCAATTAATTCATAGGCGTATAACTCCAAAAAGACAGTAAGACACGGTGACAAAAAAAATAAAAAGTTTTTAATTTTAAAATGTATATTAATTTATTGTCAGTTTTTCACTTAAAGTGCTAATTTCAATATTTTTACTTTAAGATATTGAAATTAATATTATATAAGACACACACTTTGAGAATGTAACACATTTTACTTCTTTAAAATGGAAGCGTTATTAAAATATTTAAAATCTACTAATGGGAAACAGGTGTTCACTCTCAGGATTTTGTGTGATCAATCTTTCCTTAAATATAAGACAAATTGTGCAAAGCGGTTTCATCGATGTTGCCAGTAGCTCCTTCTTAACCCAACACTCCACCTTTTGCTGAACAGTTAACCGAGAGAGAGAAAAGATAAAGCTTTTCTCCATAATACTTACAGTTCCCTTAAAGGTGCCCTGACCACCCAGGTAAATGTTAAAAAGGTACACAACTACACAAACCATACTCATAAAACTATGAATAATTTAGTTTGTCATCAAATATATTTCTATGGATGGTACATTTCATATTCCTTATTAATTAACTGACAAATAAGTTGATTAATGATAGTGATAAAATAGTTTTAAATATTGATAATCAATATTTTATCACTATACTAATAAACCTATAATTGTGTAACTGATTCTTATACAATTAATTGGAAATCTTATTTTAAAATTTATTTAGTTATTAAACGGTACACGCCTCTCATAAATGATTAAGTGATAATATTATCAGCTTCAGTTGTCGAATTGTCAAAGGCGTTACTTTCGTAATAGACTGGAATTCCAATGACGTGGACATTGGGGTTTGAGTCCTTTTTTGGTGTACTGAAAGTGTTTTATTTTTCTAAACAGTTTTCCATTCTTCCTCCACGAAAATGCCACTACACTTCCCTTAAACTAAGATATATCCACCCCTAACAATATTAAACTATTAGTATATACACTTTCAACCCAAAAAGACAGTAAGATGCGATGAAAAAAATCAGTTATATTACTTCTGCTTATAAATGTATGTTATTACTGTATCTTGAAAGAGTGAAGAAAACTATGTTGTCTGAACACCATAAAATACGAGTAAATAGTTATTGAGCCTATACGCCCATTCAAGCCTTCCTTAGCCTATTCAACTTGTCGGAGAGTAAAAACAATTTTTCACATTAGTTAAGTTGCTACTGACTTACTTTGTGTGCAAGTTTCACTGTCGAATGACCGTTAATCAAGATATAACCTTATCTGTCTTCATTGCCACACATCTGGAGCTTGCTTTGTGACTAAGGTAGTATATTACTTCTGCCTACCATATAAAGTTTTCACTGAATGGTCTACGAACACTGACATATTCAATTAATCATCTAGAAATACATTGATCATTGTATGAGTCTATAGGACTCTATTATTATGATCATACAAAGCATTTGGAAATTTAAAAGAAAACACTTCATTGTCTTGTGTTTTTTATTCATAAAAAGAATAACAGGTTACTCAATATGATATTCTTAAACATATATATATATATAACATATCTAAATCAATTTTTTAAATAATGAGTTGAATTATTTATTCTTAAACATTCTTGAAGTATTATTTTGCGAAATAACAAAGTCGCCATTAAAATAAATAGTTAGTACATGTGAGAAATATTGTCAGTAACGCTTTAAAAATATATTTTGTGTAATAACATAACGCAACTTTGCAAAGCTTATGAACACAAAGTAGTATAGGACTACTCCTACAGAAAATAACCAGTTGTTAATTTTTGTGTGAAATATTGATGTTTTTAAGTAAAGAATTAGAACAACTTAATTTATTAAATAAACTAAACTAAGAAAAGCCTAAATGAAAATGAATCTAATTGGTTAAAGGGAATAAATAATATTTTCAAAACTTCTCCTCTGTTACATTTAATTATGACATTGTCGGCCCAATTAAGAAGATAGGTAAAGTTATAAATCATTTTCTAGAACCTTGTTTTATAATTAACAATCATAAGACCATACTGACTTCGCTAATATGTCCTAATCTTGAATATTGTTAGTGTATTACCACATATATAACCTTCAGACGATCTGTTTCGATCTAGTGGGGCTTTGTTTTTGTGTAAAAGTACCCCTTGGGGCCATTTTAAAATGATTTCTGATAATTAGAGCCACGCAACGTGTAAATGATGACTTGTCATTTTTATATGGAACACAGACACTATAAGAATAATTATCTCTGGTCATTGAAAACCCAGAAGATATTCCATTGAAATAGGTATCGAGAGTATTTTGATACGAAACAAATGGGTTGATTTTAATAATCTTTGTTCAACCCAACAAGACGGATGATCTGAGACTGGTCTTAACATTTCAAAACTTTTAATAGTTTTTGTTTTAAACATAATTTGACGTAATTAGGTGCATTTTAGTTGTGAGTTATTTTTAAACTTATACCTGTTCACCTCATTTATTGTATTATCTATCAATATTTCATAGACTGCTGCAATATAAACTGGTTTCCAAGCCGATGGGAAGGTTTTTCAGTGAGTAGGTCAACCAAGTTAGGCTATGTACGAAAACAAAGATAAGGTTACCATTTAATATACTAATATAAATTGTTTACCAACAAATACATTATCCAATGTTGGTTTTTAGCTAGTAAATGTAAGATGTATGAATACACATAGATTACTAGAAACATTCTATTTGGATGCATGTTTAGAATAGAAAACATTCATACCTTCAATAAATGTAAAGTATTCCATCTGCTATAGAGAACATTTTTGGGTTTATTTAATGCTAATGTTTTGGAAGTTAAGTTAATGTAATCAATAATTATTTTCAATTGACATGAAATTTTAACAAATGAAAGAAATTAATTTTTAGCGTTAATTTTCTTTATTTTTCAATTTTTTCGTATCAAGAGAAAGAATTGAAATCGTGAAATAAATCGGTATTGAAATGTTGATGAATCTTTACGTTTTATGTGAACACGAACACCAAAAAGGGATTTTACAATTATCTCTGTCCCTTTGTCTGTCTGGTCTTGACCACGGATATAAAATTGTTTGATGAATTTTGTTAAAACTTGATATTTAGATTTTATAGGGATATGCCTCAGGATTTTTTAAATTTTGAGCTTAGCCCTTAATTTAAGTTTACCTTTTACAGTTGAATGATTGTTTTGAATTATTAATTTTTCCAAAATAGTTTGACCAATTTTGTTTGAAATTAAAATCTATGGAGCCATTTACCTACTAATTAACACTGTTTACTTGGTTTGTGGGTAGAAATTCGCTAAAGAGTATTTTACTGTAGAACGATTTTTAAAATTCAAAATGTTTTGAAAATGGCTCAAATTATTTTATTTAAAGTATATATCTAGGGATTGATTGAAATGACAAATAAAACTCTATAGCTTTTTAAAGGAGTGTTAATTTGTTTAAGGTTAGTTTAAATGCGACTTATTTTTAACTTGAATATTAAAAAAAAGTCTCTAGTGATTTTGTTTAAAATGGGTCTTTGTTATGTTTCCTACAATATTAATAAAAATTAGCTACTTATGTGAACAATAGTTTATGTGCCCAACAATGACAGACACGTTCCCTAACACGCAATCTTGTTTTCTCTCACACAAGGTGTATCACTGAATAAAATTACCGATGCAAACTTCATTTTAGATATTGGCTTGATGTGCGATGTGTTACAGGAACTGAGTTGAGCGAGGCTTTGCAGCATCGAAATGTTGGCCTAGACTTTGCAAACGAAAAATTGAAATTAACAGGCTCTGTATTTGAAAGTAGAAAATCACTACCAGGTACTCATTATACCACGGCCCTAGAAGCAGTACAAAATTTTAATTCTCTGAGAGTTCCTCTTCATAAAAGGGAAGGACGCAAGAGTAATGATCCTTTAGATCCTGAAAAGTTCTACGAAGCATTGAAACAATAAATTGAGAAGAGACTGTTGAGTGAGCAAGATTTGGAGATTGTTAACTTGATAAAAGTAATAGACATGAAAAACTGGACCAAAAATGTGCAAATAACTTACGAGTAAAATGAGATGAAGAAGTTCGCTGACAAGTTCAAACTCAATAAAAGACAATTAATTGGGAGCTTCCAGGACATTCCCGGACAGTCTTGTATCGAAGAATATAATCAAGTCAGTTGCTATATCTTCCAGTGAATGCGAGAGGGATTTCTCCCAGATAAATTTGATTATGACTTCACTAAAAACATCTTTTAAGACGTCAACCATCTCTGGTATTTTATTTATAAGAATAAATGAACACCCTCTTCATTTATTTAATCCCTTCAAGTATGTTGACTCGTGGCTTGTTTCAGGACGACATTCTGCTATAGACACTCAGAGTAAGGAAAAGTCTAGAGGCATTGAATATGATGTAAACATGGAATGACTATGGAGTTGCTTCTAAAATGGACACTAAGTTTTTTTCTAATGATGTATATAATAAATAGCCTATGTGTATTTTTAATTCAATATACATCTGTAAACATTAAAACCATTTGTTTTGTGTAATATATGAGTTTAAATCTCTAATCGCTCCTATCATTCCCGTTTGTATACTAAAACTAGTAACAGAAAAATCAAAATTAAATTAAACATCTGGTGAGAATTTACATTAAATTTAATTGAAGAAAATAAAACACAATCACATTATGATAAAATTTAAAACATTTTCTTCTGTTTTTAGAAGAAAATATTGGCTTGAAAACACATATTTTGAAGCTTAAATTAAAAAAAATAAAAATCCCGGTAGTGCGTTCCGGTACCTAAAATTTTAGAAACCAACCTTTGCATACTTGTATTTAATTTTATTTGAAAACAAATATTGTGAAGGTCAATAAGTGTGGGATGAACTCAAACGCTTAGTTTTACTTACAATTACTGGTCTATGTATGCCCTAATGAATAGGAAATTCCTTATTTTGTTAATAACCAAAGCAGATTTTAATTTTAGAATAGACGCATGACAGAAATACATTGATTATTTTTCATGAAAGCAGCCTAGTGATCCATCAAGATTTTGCCTCATCTAGTATATTTTAACGAAATGTTTGTGTTTAGCTAGTAAATGTTTACAATTCTGTTTCACGAAAGATTTGTCTGCCGTGGGAAAGATAGTTGAGGCGTCCACTTACATATTCGTTTTAACTTTTTATTGCCTACGTTTAACAACCAGTTCTTATTGTACCCATTTTATTTTCACTTATGAATAAGGATGAGAAAGTTATAATTTAGGAGGAAATGTATTCATATTTGTATAAAAATGATTAAAACCCCCAAACTCACATTTACAGCGATACAGAATACATTAGCCAACTATTTATACAACGTGCCTACTGATGTGGGTGAAACTTTTTTAACCATCTCAAAGAGATCTAGATTAAATCTGAAGTGTAATTAAGAATTTAAAGTGGACCAATAAGAGGTGTTTGTATTTCGATAAAATATCATTTCTACGCACCAGCAACCACTAGTGTCAGGAGACTTTGTAACAAATAATTTTAAATACTTAGTTGTCCTGAGATTATAAAATGGCTGCCAGTTAAAGTCTTGCATATATTAAGCGATTACAACATCTAACATAGGTTATCAAGATGTTTTTATTACTGAACCCAGAGGGTAAATCTTTCCTTTTTTATTTTTGACAAGTTGCCGCTTATTTTTGGTTACCAAATTGTATGATTTGATTGATGATCAACTACTTCACACAACTATATTAAGACGTATACATGCTTCCATTCGTAATGGTCATGGTAGGTTTTTGTCTTCGTTAAGTCAACCAATTTGAACAAATGAGGACGTTGTCTTAGGTCAGAGGGAACAAAAATATTAATCGGAGGCTTCCTACAGTGTTTAACTTTTTCTTTGTTTTTACAAGATCATAAATGAATGAACAATTTTTTTATAAATGAATAGTAAAGTTGCTTGGTTACGTTTAGTTTTGTTAACTCTTTAGGGCACATTTCAATTGTGTGTGTTTTGTGGGGGATAAAATTGCATTATTGGCCGGTTCCATATGAAGGTCAATTAAAGTACAGGTTTATTAATATTAACTAAGATAGTTATAAAGTATTTTTACCTGTATATTACATATATACAGTACGTACGTGTATATATATAGTATGTATACAATATATAATATACACCATATGTATATACAGTACATCTATTGGTAGAATTAGGAGCTCCGAATATTTCGAAGTTTCTTACTATAATGTATTCATAGTAAAAACTGCCTATATTTTTTAAGAATAATTGACAAATTTATAGCTTTACTGTAAAGTCAAATATTTCTGAGTCCATACATACGTCTTATCAACCGTTCCTTATATCTCTAACTAGAATTGAAACACATATTTTGATATTTCATTTATATTATAAATCTTAAGTTTTTAATTATATAAGAACCTGTTACGGTGGCTGTATTATAAATAACAAAGCAAAACTCGCCTCAACGGCCGTATGGGGAAAGGCGCTACTCTCGCAGAAGACTATACTAACGATGACGGGGAGATAGTGAATTGATTCCGGTCGGGTGTACTAAGGGTGGATTTCCCTAAGTTTATTCCCACTCTCTCTCCATGCAAATCCAGGTACATTTTATCTAGAATTCTATCTTTTTATCACGCCGTTCGGGATGTACGCCTATATACGTATTACGCTAATTGTTTAGGGCTTAGGAAGGCTTAATTTATAGGAAATGCATTCATATTTGCGTGGAAGGAGAGTGGTAAGCCATTCATGAAAAATCATGCTCAGTGAACCCGACCAGGATCGAGCCCCGATCTTCCCGTTTTTGGCAGTCTAGTCCACCACGAAAGTAGCGTGTTAGATCAGACGGCCACCGAGGCGGGTAAACTTCATTTTAAAATATTATTAGCACCGCGTCTTACTACCCGTTCGGGTTATACTCATTCATTTTAAACATCTGAGGAAATCGCTAATATATTTTTTCGATTTTGTGGATTGATTTTTACTACTCCTTCAAGTTATCCGAGAATTTACGCTAGTATAAAATCCAGGGGAATTTTGGAGAAATGTACTCGCAGTTTAGTGTAGGGAGAGTGGGGAAATATTTAGGAAATATCTCCCTCATTACACTGGACCTACTTTCTAACCCCTAAGTACACATAATTTACAATACAGTGTATTGCGAGTAAGGATGGCAAAGAAATATCGATATAAAAATATATAGTTTTTTTACAAAGATAAAGATGTATTTATTTCTATGTTTTAGTATCAGATATATCAATCAATTTATTGATATATTTCGTATATTGGATTAGGCTTTAGGGCTTGTGAATCAAAATAAATATATTAATTTTTTTCTCTACTTTTATTGACTGAGTGAATTTTTTTCTATTTTTAAATTTAACTGATATTTTCACTTGTTAAATAAATGTTAAAAAGTGAAACGAGGCCTTTATCTCACTTTTCGATACCCTGAAGGATTTAAATTTTGTAAGGACTAGCAAGAAATATTTATGAAACAAATCCTAATCTTGAAAATTTTAAAATGGCTGTTCCAAAATTGTGGATGAAACATACGAATGGCGTTCTAGAGAGCTAAAATTGGTTATATATAATAACAGCTTTATGAACAAATTTCTAAGCTTGAAAAATTATAGATTGGATCCAAACGGGTCCATGAACCTTATAAATTGAGTGTTAGAGATATGAAATTTGGTATGGTTATTTTGGAGCATGTAATCCTTATGAAAATCATCTGAAACTTAAGAAATCCAAAATGGCGAATTTAAAACGGTGGAATAAACATACAACTTGAGTCTTAACGCTATATAGCATTCTAGCTTTATGAGAAAAATCCGAAACTTGAAAACTCCAAGATGGCAGAAGTAACGTCAATGTCAACAATGTTAATGTGCTCTTCTTTGTTAAGTATTATACTGTACACTGAAACACATTTTTAAACTCATTAAGCTATACATTTATAATGCCGCAGCCTGACCAGTGACCAAACTTTATAAATTATGTACAATACATATCAAATGATAAAGGTAATATTTATCAAATATATATATCTTGCCATACAAATAGGTGTGTAATCGTTTGTTCCGTTCAACTAGCGAATCTCTAGTCCGCTTGAAGAACTAAGGCTATGATATCCCCGGCGATTGCTAGCGAGCTCGTGTGAGTAGCTCGTGCACTAAGTATTCATGGTTCATTAAATAATTGAGTCTAAATAGGGTCATTAAGCGTTATCTATCTTGGTGCGTAACAGGTTTTACAACACTTGAGCCATACTGGGCTGGGTCTGTCTCTGTTGGTTTCAAAGCTTAGAAGCCTTTGTTAAGTTAGATTATTTTTACATGCACCACGTCTTTCTAACCATCTGGAATATTCACCTATTTAGTCTAATAAGGTAAGGATTAGGAAGGTGAAAAATTAAAGGAGATAAATATTCCAGATGTTTAGTTAATGGAAAGTAGGTGTTCATCTAGGAAAATTAACTTCCACATGTTTGGCGGGATCCGATCACGTCACCGTCAAATGAGACCCTACCAGTTTGACACTTATTGCTGGGGTCCGATTTACATAATATTAATGCAACGGAGCCTTCAATTGTTGTTCACGTAAAGTAAATAAATATAATTTGTGGTCAGGATTAGGCCTAATGTAACGTGATGTAAAACATCGACAATGAACTTTTTAATGAATTGGCAAGAGAGTAAATAATTCTTAATAGGCCTTCAGGTAGGCCTACTTGCAATAGAAACTTAATGGAACTCGAAAATAAACTTTTTGTGTCCATGAGATGCAACCAGACAAATATACCAGAGAAGGCATCTGCACACCATAAACAAAGGAAGTACCAAACAGACAGGTTGGCGTTGCTCGAAGAATAAAGGTCTCACAGCAGTACAGTCTACACTTCACGTAACATAGGAATTTACGCTTGAACTACTCTTGCATTAAATGAACGTCATTCCAACGTGAAGTTTTTAAGTGCATTTTTTGTCGATGGCTCAAGTGGGTGATAAGATACGGTGAACCTGAATATTTAAAGAAAAAAGTGCATGGTTATGTCTTTCATTTGAAAACACGAGGAAAGCCTTTACTTTACTTTACGTGAACGTCAAGATCTTAAGACTGACATTAGTCCGCGTGTCCACCCTTGCAAGTGAGAACGATTTTAGATTATTACAATTATAACTAGCCTACACATTGTGTATTATAGTCTTAATTTGTCTGAGTAAATTCTTTATATCTTAATGTGTTATAATGAATTTTAAACAGAGAAATATATTCAGTGATAAATTATGTTTATATGGTGTTATATACATTAAAGTGGAGTTTATCTAAAAGACATGATATATATAGAGAGCTAATACAGTAGCACACACATATATTGAAACATGTTTTATGGCTTTCTGGTGTCAGAAAGGTCAATAGTTAAATGCCGTCAAGTGTTTTTTTTTGTTTTTTTTTTCAATATCCCTCAAAGAACATTTAGTTATATAACCTGTAATTGAACTTTGCCTCTCTCTGCCCTCCAAATGGAAGTATGGGAATATCAAAGGCATGTAATAACACGTGACGTACAGATAGTAAATATCTATACACAATACATTGTATCCGTATTTATATATATATATATATTTATCAGTAAAATATATAATACTATAGATGTAAATATAAATTTATATGTAGGCCTATACAAAATTATATAATACTTAATATATTTTATATAGAGACTCATATCAATATATTTTATATTTGATATATATTCATATAAAATACATTGTACATTAAATATTTATCTATATATAAATATATTACACATAATATATAATGTATTTATATATATAATATATTTACTTGTATATTTATATTTATTTTAAATACAAGTAGCCTACATTTATTTATAAAACATATATATTTATAAATATGTATATATGTATTAATATACATAGGTACATACATGTACTGTAAGTATAAATGTATACATAGGCATATATGTATATACATTTATTTATCAAATTATAAATTAATATATACGGTATTTACATGTGCTTATGCATGTTTGTATATAAATATATGTTACATATTATTTTATACATGAATGTACTGTATATGATAATATGTAGTGATATATTTTTATCTATTTTATATACGTATGTACAGTACACATGTTTATGTATATGTATGTTATATATTACTCTATATATATGTATATATACATAAATATATATACACATATACATATGTATGTACATATTTATTTATAGATGTGTGTATATACACATACATATGTATTGATCTTTAATATGTGGTGTATATACCCATATATTTATTTATATATGTGTATATACACATACATATGTAAATACACATACATTTTTACATCCATTACTGTTTCCAGGCTATAGCCCGGGTCAGTTTTTTATTCATTCATATATTTTTCACCTACTGGCTGACTATGTCTGTCGTAGCTTCATATGCCTCATAATATAACTTAAGACTAGGACAAGAACAATATCCAGTCCCCAGCCGTCAGTTTATTAATGTGAGGGGGTAAATCCATATATTCAAAAATGACAAATTTTTGGCCATGCCAGGAATGGTTACCAACTGAGCTGAGGTGTCGGATATATATACACATATATACACGTATATGTATACATATAATATATATATATATATGTATAATGTATACATATTTATTAATGTATATGTTATGGGTAATCTGCGAAATCTGGATGATGTCGATATTAGCAGGGAAATGTCAGAATTAGCCAGGTGCAGTGGATAAAGTCATATAATCTTTCTCTTTTACACCATCTGGATAATATCGACACTAGACAACAATACTTTTATAATGTGGAATAATATTTGTAAAATTAAGCACGTTTCAATACGAATTTTACTCTGAAATAATATTTTGAAATCGGACAGTAAATTAGATCTTAGCATTTGACTAACATTTGAAATGCCTCACTTTATGCTTTATTTTCCAGCTTAGCTTAACCTAGCCTAACTTAAACTAATCTAACATAGCCTAAACTCACCTAACCTAATCTAAGTTAAGCTAGCCTAGCCTAACAAACCTATCCTCAACCATATAAACTGACACTATCCAAGTGCGGGTGGATAAAGTCAATAATATATGGATAACCTTCGAAAAACATCATTAATTCATCTCTCACTCAACATTATCTACGTACTTTAGATTACGTCAACATTATCTGGATAATATTGACTTTATCCGGGTTCTGACTTGACCCGTAGTATATATATATATATATATATATATATATGTGTGTGTGTGTGTGTGTATAAATATGAATGTTTACAGTCATATATCTATATAAATATATTTATACATGTATATATACATTTATACATATATATATACTAACATTTGCCCACTGCTTTGCTTGCATTAAATAATACACATAAATACACATTCGATAGCTTCAAATGCTAGAGAAGAATGAATCTTAGTCAAAAGCAGTGTTTTTTTTTTACGAATAGTCACCAAGTAACACGCTCTCGTCCCCATCCTCCTTTCCTCCTTCAACACCCCAGGTTATATCACATGATAGTCTCAATCCTCCATTCCCACTTCAATACCCCAGATTATATCACATGATAGTCCCAATCCTCCATTCCCACTTCAACACCCCAGGTTATAAACCATGATAATCCCAATCCTCCATTCCCACTTCAACAGCCTAGGTTATATCACATGATAGCCCCAATCCTCCATTCCCACTTCAACACCCCAGGTTATATCACATGATAGCCCCAATCCTCCATTCCCACTTCAACACCCCAGATTATATCACATGATAGTTCCAATCCTTCATTTCCACTTCAACACCTCAGCTCACATCACATGATATCTATCTTATATACCCGCAGCATCAGTCGTGACGATCATTAACTGCTTATAGCCTGTTTTTAAGAGAACATTTTGTTCACTTATGAGATAGCGGGATGGGGGTTCACCATGCTTACATAAATAAAGAGTAGGCCCTACAACAGAAGTAGTCCCGTCTAGATCTAATAAATATATTTTGAATTTACTGGCATCAAACAGAGAAAGACAGCCGAAAACACAACAGCCCTTATAATTGTATTATATGTGTAAATATATATACAGTATATATATATAATTGTTCTATATGTATATATATACATATAGTATTTATATCGATATGTATACATATAATATATATATATGTATACATATAGTATATATATGTATTTATATAATACAATCGGCATTGGTATCGGTAATTGGTTTTACTGAATCGGTGCACCTCTTATATATTAGAGGTGTACTTTCAGTAAAACCAACCGATTACCGATACCGATTGTTTTAAATAATTGTTCATGCTACAATTATTTACACCGAATAGTCCCGATTATCGATTATTTATTAATAACTATTGAAATATATGGTGAAGAGAATGATAACAGTTAATGTATTTAATAAAAAAGGATTGTATGCATACAAAAATATATTTTATATACAACCGGTGAAAGTTGTAACTAGATTGTTAGTTTTATCAACGGTATGGCCTTATATTTATTTATCTGGTTATGTAATATTTGCATAACCCGCAACCCTGATGCAGTGTGTATTTAAAGCTTTTTTTTCTTTGCAATTTTGATCACTAAACTCCTACCTAGAAAATTTTTATTCAATTTTTTCTTAAATATAATCGACATAATAATCGCCGATTACGATTAATTTCCGATGTACTAATAATCGCCCGATAACGATTCATCGGTATCCGCATTGGTATATCCTTAATTTTTTATATATTATATTTATTTCTTTTGGATGTTGCAAGTTGGATAACTTTTAGCTATCATCCGTTAAAATATTTGAGGCTTACAAATACAAATGCTGTTTGTGATGTTATTTTTAATCTGACTTCAGCTATAACGTTAGTCTCTAGGGCTCCATAAGTCCTGGGTTTTAACAAGGAGACGAACGGCTTCCGTGTGCATCTCATTGTAGGAAGCCTCTTCTAGGACGTCACTTCTATGTCTCATTCGTTCTGCATCATTGGGCTTCATTAATCTGACACTCTTTTATATTCAGAGGAAGTCGTAGGTTCACCTATTACAAAATAAAACCTGGTCATATACAACTTTAACAAGAATATGTTGCTCCCTTTATTAATAATTTTAAATATAATAACTTTTTTGAGTTGAACTTCTATACCTGTTACTAATAAAAAAAAAGTATCTGATCAGGTTATAAAGTATGTATGGTAATAGTTCGGTTTTGTTTGCGCTAGTGACGTGGGAAAATGTTAAATTTTCATGCTTGGTAATATCTTTAAGAAAGACGGATGGGCGTGAAAACTGGAAGTTCTACAAACCAGCTAGACCTATATAGGTGTTGGTAATAATACTTGGAGTAGAGGAACGAGTTGTAATCATCAACTTGACTTGCAGGAATTGGATTCCCGAACGTATTCAAAGATATGTAATTAAGATCATGTCTGCATTTGACGAGATTATTATTTTATTGCCTTATCTAGATAAATTAGAATCATTTGCCACATTAATTGAAGTCAATTGAGATTAATGGGGGCTCAATGGTTAATGTAGGCCAAATATATAAATTTAGTGGGCATAGATTTGACTCTAAACCACTTCTTAAATATCTATAATCTTTATTTGACTTCATCATAACTCCCAAAACTTATCGCTCTTCTGTTAGGGTATGCTTTTAATTTTTTAGCATGTCTTAGGTTTGATATATTATTAAGTTCAACACCTGTAAATTAATATCTAAATTCCCAATATCGATGAATGTATAGTTATTAGCTTGATACATGAATATGTTAGGCTAGCAATATTTATATTATCAAAAGTACTCGTCATCGTCTTGGCTTAGTCCTTCACAGATTCTATATTGATGAGGGAGTCTTTTTAAGTAACGGTAGAGTTCTGAAATCTGTACTAATCAGATGTAGATTCATGATGTTAAATAGATGGTAAATCTTGGTAATTGGTTGAATTTTTAAGGTTGAATTTGATTATCTAGCTAAATTTAGTATTTAATCAATGCATTATTCTAAGCTTGCATTGAAAAAACGTAAATATTAAAAACTAAAAGATAAAAACCCAGATAAAAATACCAGTAATACATTAACAATCAATTTTAAATAAACTCTTATATAGGAAACAAAGGGCCTAGTAATATTAATTATTTATTATTTAGTACCGCGTCTTATCCCTTCGGGTTATACGCTTAGATACTGATTACGCTAATGGATTGGGAATTGGGAAAGTTGTATATAGAGGAAGTGATTCGCATTTGCTTGGAGAGATAGGGGAAAGCCACTTTGGAAAAGCCACCTCCAGCTCACCTGACCGAGATTCGAACCTTGATCTCCCCGTCCTCGGCAGTCGAGCTTAACACGACTAGCGCGTTAGCCAACTACTCCACCAAGGCGGGTGTCTTAGCTATAGATTTTAATGTATCATACGCAATTTATTTTTTCTTGGAATGTAACAGCTCTTAATTTGACTATACATATTCTAGTATTACTATGGCATTAGAAAGTCGAAAGTTTATTACCTCACTTACAAAAGAACGCCATCTATCCTTATCTTTTGCTAGCTCTATCCAGTCTCATGAATGTATAGTGAACATTAATAAAACCAAGTTTTCCTCTTAATAAAATACTAATAAATATGTTTCTTGTTTGTAGGCTACCTGTTCAAATACATACCTTTCCAAAACTACTTAATGCAGGAAAGTTTATTTGAAAGTTAGTTTACATGTGCATTATAAGTTCACAATTCGGCATTTCCTGAAATAAACAGCATTATAGCACTAGCTAATTTAGTAGGAACTAGACCATTAAACAATATTGATAAAAAAATAATCTACCATGTTAAAAAACCTGTCCGGGCAACATGGATTTCAATTAAGTCATCGGGATAGTTATGAGGAAGCTATAGCTTAGAAAACATGTATACGTATTTTCTTTGAAGAAGAATAGTTAACTATTTATAAAATTTCACCCGCAGTACACCCGCCCGGGATTTGAACCCCAACCTCCCCATCATTAGCAAACAATATAAGATGAGCCTGGAATCTTGTTCATGTGGCCACTGATATGGCCTATAGATGATATTTATTATGTAAGTGTCTAGCTGTAAGGTTAGTCAATTCTATATTCTATACTCTTATTTTATTCATTTTTAGCACCACTTTTTACTACCCGTTTGAGCTATACACTCGTATACTAATTACTATAATACTATAATAGTTTTAAGGATGATGAAGGTTACATTCATAGGAAGTGTACACACATTCGTGTGAAGAGAGTGGACTACGTTTTTTATAAACCACCCTAAGTACACCCGACTGATATTCGAACCTCAATCTCCCTGTTATCGGCAGTCTAGCCCACTTTGAGAGTAGTGCCTAGACCATGCGGCCATTGAAGCTGGACCTCAACTCTTATTGAGATTAATAAAACTACAATATAAAAGATTATCGAACTTTTTTTAATTTGAGGTATTTAACGTTCACATTTAGAATTGATTGATTATATCAGCATACGAAATATAAACTGACTTAAATCAATAACAGACGCAGAAACCAGTCCCCTAACCGTTAATTCATCAATCTGAAAAGGGAAACCCCAAATTATTTCACTAATGACTTTTTTTTAGCCATACCAAAAATAATTGGGCTCAATAAAAGACACGCTATCAATTGAGCTAAGGTTTCAGACTCTAACTTTGGGGAAACACTACAAACAAATGGTTACGTTTCGAAACCCCTTGCATTAGTTTGGTGGTGTGTAATACATTCAGTCGTACACACCTTCGAAACCAGTTTATTTGAGTGGAAATGTAAGCTTGTATGACGACCCACAGTAATGACAGTAATTACCTCCAGTAATTGGAATGGAAACAGAAGCATAACCATATTAAAAACTATAACTTCGCTTATGTAATTAGATATAGGACATATCTATTTTGATACCTTGACTGACAAAATAACACATCTACATAACAATTACACAAATAAAACACAACAACGGAGTGTTGAAAGATTTTCTGTCGAAATAAATAACATGTATCTAAATATAGCGTAGGCCCTATATTTAAATAATAAAAGATGAGAACGTATAAAAGGGCTTTCAGACAGTATATTTTAATATCTAGATCTAACTTAGATGTTCTTTATTTTTAAAATAACTTTTTATAAATAAATACATTATTTTGAATTCTTGATTGGTTCACTATGTATTAATAACATTCTGCTACTGTTTAAAAATAATAACAAGCTTTAATTCAAAGTATATTTGTGTTTGTTTCTAGGCAATTGACTACATATTAAAATATCATACCACAAGCTATGTAAACTATTATGAAATCCACATGATTAAATGTCATTAAAACTAATTTATAGTTTAAATACTTATATTTTTTTTAAATATTATAACATTCATTCCAATCATAAACTAAACGGATTATCTCAAATTAATATATTGAGTATTATTGTATAGATGCTTGTAATATAAAATATAAGGATGAATGTAATCCCAAGTTTGGAATAAAGGTATGACATGAGCTTGGAAAAGGTATTGCATATTAAACTAGATACCAACTGACACCAATTTTATATTAATAAAATAAAAATGACCTTATTCATGAATTGGGAGAGTAAAATCTTATATCATTTAAGAAAGAAATACTAATTTTTTTTTACATTGGCTCATTTTATATTGGTGACATTATTAGTGTTAATGTGAATATTTTTAGAGTTTAAATGTTAAATCATCGGATCTAATGATTGGGTTATCAAAAGTATAAGCTTTATTTTTAGTAAGTTAGACAATACTAATTATTATTTTATGTTGAAAGATTTTTTTTTAAATTGCTAGTCTTCTTTAAGCTATGAGTGATCAATGATCATGCATATCTCAGTGATAATAGTTGACCCTCTAGGTATAACGTAACGGTTTCAAGCCACATGTGCAAAGAAGTTTTTCAAATATATTTCAAGTTCTCCCTATTTGTTTTAGATAAATGGGATAGTATTTATTATTATAAAAACATGTTCATAAGAATCCCCACACTATGTAAGAGCGGTAATATGATTTAAATATCTCAGTATCTATACATGGAGATTGTATCAACATCAATTAATTATTTCAAAGTTTCTAAGGAGCAAATACACAAACACATTATTATAATATTTGGGCAGAGGACAGGCTCAGAGTACGGAAGAATGCATGGATATTGATTTATTTTACAGACAAAGAATAAGGATTAAATTATTTCTTTTGAAATGTCATAGTCTTAAAATCAAATGTAATGCCTATTCCAAAATAATCAATAGCGCAGTTAAAATTATTCAATCAAAACACTATAAATTTAAAATGATGTAATAAAAGTATGATAATTTTAGTAAGAATACAATTGTTTACAAATTATATAAACATAAAATATCACCACGTCTCACGACTCGTTTGGATTATACATGTCATCATATATTTAAAATAATATTAGTCGAGTTGTTTTTTCATGTTCTGTGTTTTACTAAACACATCCTTATTATATACATATTTACATTAATATTGTATTTATAAAGAGGGGATAATTTATGTTAATTGTACTCGAATTTACGTGTAGAAAGTGTTGGAAACACGTTAGTAAACGATACCGAAATTTGAGCCTTGACCTCCTTGCCACCATTACACAATTTAGAACGACGTTGACGACTCTAACTGCATGCCCACTGGTTTGGATTCCAAATTAAGCTGAACTAAGTTATGAAGTCAGAAGAGATCTACTTACAAAATTATGTTTAAAAATATTGTAATGCCAAAGTTGAATTCGTATATAGCCATGTAATAAATATATATTAATTATATATACATTTCAAAATAAAAAAGTGGTTTTTTTGGGTTTTTTTGCTTTCTATATACTTATATACAGGCTGGATCATAAGTAGATCAAATATTTCTACTGTAAATAACTAATTTACTTGTGTACTTTGAGCCACACAAAGCAAATTTATGGTAAATAATATATATTTTTACCATCATTTTATTTTGTTTTATTTCGAAAATCAACTCATTCTTGAAGATAGGATGTAAAATAAAAGATAATACTACTAAGTATTTCCTTAGGAATGGTCTTTGAGGATTATTCTATAATATTAGAAATGGGTTATCAATGTAGAGAAAAAAATCCCTTCTGCAGACCTATCTTATGATTGAGATGGCTAGAAAATCTCCTCAAATAAAAAGGTGAGCCGCCAAAGGAAGGTTTCACACAATGCCACCCTGATCCCTCTTGCCGTGTGACTGGTTGCATAACATGTTGAAATAAGAGATTTTCAATAATTATTATTTCTCCAAGTTGTGGCCGTAGGTTAACAATTACAAAGAAAAAAACACATGTATAATGAATGAGGAAATAACGCTCAAGACTATTTTCGGCTGGTTGAAGAGGCTGCTGTTGGATTTAACAGAGATTTTCAGTTGCCCTGTAGCAATTGTTTTATCTGCTAACGTCATCGTTGATCTTAAATTAAGCATCGTCCCTCTTGAATCGAATGTTGCACTGCTCTAAACTTTTTCGCTGCAGTACGATAAGTGGTTTTTAAGAATTTTAATACACGCAAGCATGAGGGTAAAAGAATTCTGGAGTTTACTGTTTGTAAAAATGCATGGTTAATGTTGTTCATAATGCAATAGTAAATTATTTAATTACAATTGAATTCTTTCAATTCTGTATGACCCATCCTTTTAAAAATATATTGCTTCCATTGAGTATTACTAATCGTTAGGAATACACATTTTAATAACAATTCTGGTGTAGATATGAGAAATGTAGAATGCAAGGGTAAATGTACTAACATTTTCATGGAGGTAAAATGAGAGTTTAGTAAAGACCACCCCTCAGTAAACTCAACCTGGACCCGAATATTGACCTGTCCAACATCAGAAAACTACCAAATGAGCTTCACAATTAATCAAAGTGCCCACTTGTGTTGTATATATAATATATATATGTATATACACATCTACATATATATATCTATATTTATACACACATTTACATATACATATATATGCACTTTATTAATTTGAATAAAAAATCACAATTTCCTTAGAAAAATCATGAGCTTTTTATATCCCAAAGTGGTCTCTTTTTTTTTTTTGTGAAATGAGCTTTACGTTGATTTAATGTAATCATGCTTGATATTAGCTAAGGAAAAAACTTTTAAAAATATTTTATTTTATTTTTTACGAAAACACAAACTAACCATTAATTAATGTGTCTGTTCATATATTACTGCATCAACAACAAGGTGACGTAAAGTCATATAGTCTGGTTTCTGGAGATGGGAAAGTCAGAGGTGTAATACCTGTATTGTAAGTGAAGGATTTATTTTTTTCTAAATGGATTTCCCCTTTCCCAATAAGAAAATGTGTGAACATTTCCTCTAAGACTACTTTACTCATGCCCACAAATTTGTGTAGTGAAGTACCCCTGACATTCCAACACCTTAGCTAGATCGGTAGTGTGGCTGTCTACTGGCCATGGCCGAAAAAAATTCTCATTGGTGAAATGTGGGTTTACCCTTTCACAGTGATGAATTAATGGCTGGGGACTGGATGTTGTGTCTGTTCTAGTTTTAAGTTAGATTTATAAGGCACATGAAGCTACGACAGATCTAGCAAGCCGGTAGTAGAAATAATATAGCTTGAATAAAAAACTGACCCAGACCACAGGCTGGAAACAGTGATAGATGTAAAAAAAAAAAGCACCTCAGACATGTAGTAATATGCTATGAAAACAAAGGTATAACCCAAGCTTAAGTATTCCCTCGATAGAGTCAAAACCTTATAGTATAAGAGGATTTTTTCAAAATAAATATTTATTTAAAACCACAATCCACAGCACAATGACATGTATAGCTAACAATATAAAGAATGTCCACTCTTATAGTAAGTTATTAAACAAATATAATGTTTCTGTTGACAGCTTGAGTCCTAGTTCCTATCTTAAATATTAATTTCAAAAATTAAGGACATATTAATTTTAGAGATTAGATAGTTTCAAGCAAACACAATTCCAAGCGTTTTAAATAATTTGAGAAAAGCGAAGAGCTTTGTTATGTTGTGCTCACGCAGATGATAGGTTGTATACTAAATTGATTTTAGATGTCAAGTAGACGGTGGGCTTTAAAATAGGAGGACACAAGAAGGGGACAATGTAAATGTTATCAAGTGTTGAATATGTTTTTATTAGTGACAGTCTGGTGATGAAACATCATGAACACCATCTTTTTTCTAAATAATGTGCTCTTTAATATAAATTAACTAACAAGGACGCTTAAAACTGTAGTTTTTACTTTCTCTCTATCTTACAGATAGAGAAAGTATGGTGATCGTCAAAAAAATCGAACTCGAGATTTTAATGAATTTTGACGTTTCATGACTTCCTGAATCCG